>PVLD010015762.1:0-47406 GCA_004027595.1 Dinomys branickii
GATGGGACGAGGGAAAGGAGAAAAGAAAGAGACAAAAATGTATGTATGTATATATGAATATATATATATGCAGTAGGGCTAACATGGTTCTACTATTGTATTATATCACTTAATGCTAAGGAATAATTGATGACGGGTTATTTGATCAATCTTGTATGTCTGTATGTGTTATCCTGAACACACACTTCAAAGATATCAATATGCAAAGCAGCAACTATTGGTGGTTTTTTTTTTTTTGTCTTTGGTTTTTTGGTTTTTATGTTTTTCTGTTGTTGAGAGGATTAATTGTCTGACCAATTTTGCATGTCTGTATCTTAGTTCATATATATACACTTCAAAGATATCAATAAGGAAGGCAACAACCACTGTTGAGTCCATGTCACCTTGTCTGTAGATCAGTTTTGATTGTACTATTTTTTATGCTAATTTGTGTCTGTTTGTTAATATGTTTTTGTGCTTTTATTTAAAAAAAAAAAGTTGGGGAGTCAGGCATGGTGGCATGTGCCTATAATCACAGCATTCGGGAAGCTTGAAGCGGGAAGATCACTGTAAGTTCAAGGCCATCCTGAATTGCAGTGAAACCCTGTCTCAGGAAGACAACAACAACAAAAAAATCCAGGGATTTGAAAAAGAAAAAAAACTCATTTAAAATTTTTACATTTGAAATCAAATGATTGGGGATATATGAATTCTTCCACTATAAAGTCTAAACTTATTAAGTCCTTGAGGGGCACATTACAATGGATCCAGTGAAACTTCTGTTGCTTATATATTTTTGATTATTGGAAATCAATTCTTTTGTTTTTATATCACTTTAGTCCTTTTTATGGCAAGATTTCCCTTATTTTAGTATTTTGTAGATTTTTTTCCCATAAGTTTGCTTTTATTTAAATATTTCTAATTGGAGAATAAAGTGATCTTTCAGTCTAACAAAATTATAAATTCTGTGTGTGTATACTTGTATAAATGTGTTTGGGTTTTTTAAATTCCCAAAACATTTTTAGATCACTTGACAAGCTATCACTGTAGATACTTTCTGAAACTTTTATTCTATTTGGTGAGTATTAATTTATCTATTTAGCTAATTTAATTCTGCCAACAATTTATGTAATAAGCATGTTTATGACCATTGCAAATTGAGAAATTGAGGCTTAGAAAGTAAACAGTTTGTATGAAACAACACAGAACTGCGAAGCAATAGAACTAGATTAAAATGTGGAATTTTCCCCAAAATCTCCTTGTCTACAAAACATACTAATTGACAATTTTGTTATGCACGAAACAATTTATTTGATGTTCTTTCTCATTCATTTATTCACTTGATTTAATAGACTCTCCCACCTTTATGTTTAGTATATTCAGCAGAGAGGAAATGTTTTCATGTATGGAACAAACCTTCTGTGGCACACTTTTTCTATATGCCAAATTGTCTACAACTTAATAGTGCCAGACCCAACCCTTCTCCTTTTCTGTGACAGTATGGATTAGGAAATATGAAAATATATACTAGAATATTCTCTAAACAAAAGCCAATTTGCTAAGAGATGAGATTTGCTCCTCCCTATTTTAAAATAAATTTAACTCTTGGATTAGTTTGATGTGGTTTCTCCTATTTGTATCCAAAGGCACCTTAAAGATTGTAAGAAGTTCTAGTGTGAGTCGTCCTGTCTTTCAGAGAGTGCAGGGTCCTGAGCCCAAAGTGAGAGTTTCACTGTCTGTAAACCCAGAGTCCATGGTAAGTTATGTCTCCTTGATGCCATCCTGGTCCTTGCCTCTGAAACAATTTTATCATTTAACCTAAAGTTATTATCATAGAGATTCATGGTAAGAAATATCACATACCTTAAATTTAAATGTAAGGGCAGTTCCCCATAAATGAAGTGTAATATGAAACAAGGCAAAACACAAAATCAAAAGTGAAACACGGTGTGAAGACTGGCATAGATAGTAGGGGGCATTTGGCAAGAAGCCAGCATCTACACAACTAAGGAAAGAGTGCGCAGAATCAGAGCTCTGAATTTGATGCCACACCAGGGTTCCTAGAATTCTAAGATCATTATGGAGTTACTCATCTGGGCAGGTGACATATAAATTCCCCTCACACAGGAGCCGGGATGCATTTGAGGCATCATATACCTGGTTATTTTAATTTCTCCTACACACCACGACCCTGAGGTAATCAGACCTCTATGCGCCACACATAACTCATCCTTTTAATCCAGAAAGTGCTTTTGTTATATTAACTAACATCTTAAGATTATTTGTATTTATGCCAATATTGGACTATCTCTGGGAAAAATTAAATTATATAGATTTATTTCCACCTTTTAAGTAATTGTTTCACAAATATTTCAAGAGAGGTGTATACATATATCAGATGATAGTAAAATGAATGTTAAAACCTGAAAGAAACTCCGTGAGATCGTCTGGTGTACATAGCACACCCCCAATCCCAACCCAATGCTCGTTGCTCTAACTTCTGAGAAAGTAAGTCCTGGAGGAGGTTAACATGAATGTCTTAAGCGTAAAATCAGTTAGAGGTGAAATAAAATTAATTTAAGACCCTGGGCTTCCATTCTATAGATTTTCCCGCCTATCCCTGGGTAGCTTCTCTACCTTTCTGTATCTCCACTGTCTCAGCAGCTCTCTGAGGGTACTGACGGGCACTTCCTCAACAGGCGAGAACGTTGGTCTCCTTCGGTTACCTGGAAACATGCCCGGCACTGTGCGAGCCTTCAGCAGTGCTGTTCTTATCGTCACTCCATCATTTCTCCTTTACAACCATCTTTTAAAAGTTTAAAAGAACTGAAGAAAACTAGTGCCACATTAAAAAGAGGGCATCAGGAAAGGTGCTGTCTTCTCAAAGGATTAAATAGTATAGAACATTAGGAATATTCTTTTTCGGGTGTGGCTATTTCCAAGGAAGCAAAGATATATTGTTATCAAGGTGGGGTTCCTGTAAAATATGCAGCTGAATTTGTGTTTATTTTTTTCATTTCAGAAGATAGGTACCTTTTTTTGACGAGAAACGCACTGGTTGTAGCAGGCCAGGCTCTGTGAGGTATGACTCTGAGGCCCTCTTTAGGGAAGAGTGAATGTTTGGGTAGGACATACAAATAAATGATAAGCAGTTACCAATTTAAGAATTCCGAAAAGTATCGCACAACCAAAAGTGTTATATTTGTATAGATTATCTGCTACATGTACATGATGACACAACTTTCCACTTTGCTTTTCTGTCTCCCATTCTCCCTTCTTTCTTTCCCTGTCTTATATATCTCTCCCTCCAACTCTCTTGTTTCTTCCCTCTTCTCACCAGCAACCACTCTAACAATTGATTTTATAATGTCACTTGTATGGAATAATATGGAGGGAGGGTGAGGAAGGAGGGTGCATTAATTTGGAGAGGCAAAGGGTCCACCTGTGATGTCAGCACTATGAGCACGGTGGACTGAGAGATATTCAGGCAGGTGACCGTGGCCCACATAAAATTATCCAATAAGCCAAAGAGAAATGCATCATCAACTCAACTTCCCCTTCAGTTGCCTCTCAAAACACTTGTGACAAATTTTTCTAGAAGGAACACATCTCTACAGCTCTTCTGGTGTATTAGAGAGATTCCATACAAGGGAGAAGCTCAGAAATATAAGCTTCTGATACCTGGAGAAAAAAATAACAGAAACTTTTAGTTTGGTAATCTTAAATATTCTGAATCTGGTTTAGATATATGAGGGTTTCTCAAGGCAAATGAGTGTAGGACACAGTAAAATCATACATTTGATTTAATATTAAATTTAATGTGTTGATCTGAATGTGGTGAAATAGGAACACTTGTGAATAGCAGGAAGGAACACAAAACATTGCAAGGACCTTGATAAATAGTACGAAAATTCAACACAAAATTAAATTTAAAATAACTATATGTGGCAGTGAAGCTTAATTTTGTCAACGTGATTGGCTTAGGAATCCCCTGGGGGTTAGTGCAGCACACTTCTCAGCATGTTTGAGAGGGTCACAGAGGTGTCACTTTAGGTGCTATATTTGGTTCCCTGGTCCCCTCCTTCCTGGAGCCACTCCCACACTCTGTTTCTTGGCCAGTATGCACAGAGAAGCTTTGTTCTGGCTGTCCTTCTGTCTTGAGGTTTTCCCATGGACTGAATGCCCTAAAACTGTGCGCTGAATTTTAAACCTCTCCTCTTTTAAATTGCTGATATAAGGTCTCAGCAAAGAAACTTGATTAATATGCCATGTAATCCATTGATGCTCTTCTAATTATATCACCAAAATAATTGAAAGCTTCTAGTTAGCTGATATGTGTACACTGATGGTCATAACAGTATTATGAACAATAGTTGAAAGATGGAAACAATCCAAATGTCCATGGTATTTGAATAATAAGTAAAATGAGAGATGAATGGATACACAAAATGTAGCATGTATGCACAGTGGAATTTTAGCCTTGAATTAATTAATTTGATCAGTTCAACATCCTGGATAAACTTGAAAAGGTCATGCTAAGTGAAATATGTCACAAACAAGAATAAACATTCTATAGTTCCACTTATATGAAGTACTCACATTAATCAAAATCATAGATCAGTAAAGTATAATACAACTTACTGGGTGTTAGAGTGAAGGGGAATAGAAAGTTATTGTTTAATGATATAGAATTTTCACTTGAGAAGACAAAGACGTTCTAGAGGTGAATAATGATAATATTTGCAAACAATGTGAATGTACTTATTGACACTAAATTTTATACTTCTACATGGTCAGCAGAAAGAATTTCATGTGTATTTTTTTACCTCACATAACACACACATACACACACACACATTTTTTCTTTTACTTCAAACCAGGCATTGCAATGTTTCTTTCAATAAAGGCCATTAGATGTTAAGGGTTACAGACTCACTGGCATCACAAATTGTAATCTAATGACTAGAAAACAGGATCAGATTTTGGGAACATGAATTCCCATTAGATCAGGGTGATAACTTTTCCTAGTAACTAGGTGACATTGAAAATGGGCATAATTATAGCATTTACCTCATGGTGGTTTTGTGAAAATTAGGGGCCTTGATGTGCAGAAAGTACTCAGGACAATTTCAGTGTAAGTATGAACTCCGAGTGTTAGCACTTATTACTATTGCTCTTACACGTCTGTAGCCTTTTAAGCCAAAACTGATGCTCTTGTAAACAGTCAACCTTGTTATTGTTTTCCTCTGTGTACCATTTCCTCAGCTTTGGTGTTTGTGATTCACAGTTACGTTTCCGTTCTCTTCCGGCCATCCAAAGGTTTACTTAATTTCCACTCTTTTCTTTACCTCTTACTTTTGATCTACTTATAGTTCCTTTTGACTTACAACTTTGTCTTTCTTTAATTCTATCACAGCTTTAGGTCAGCCAGCCCACTGCAACCTTGATTGTACTAGAAGGCTTCTCTCTATGATTCTTTTCAGCTTTAACCTCCAGTTCTAATTAACGGTTTCTTCATAAATTATAGCTCAAAATTTCATGAGAGATTAAAACAGCTCAACCTTACATCATATTTGGTTACCAATTGTCAGCCAGTCTACAGGTTGACCCTTCCTGAGTGAGGTACTCACCTAGGGCCTGGGTTTGGAAGAGGAAGAAAATGATAAAAAAACAGATTCCGGGTGGCTCTCCTCTCTGTAACCCAGGGGCAGAATACATTTCTTTAAAGCATGGTTTATGCATACAGATGTTTCTATGATTTATACCTTTAATAAGAAGCAAAGATGAATACCACAGTCTGTCCTGGGACTGGGCTCCAAGAGTATGTGTGTCTAATCATGCATTAGGGTGACTACTGTTCAGTTGTATGGACAAAGTACTTTTAAAGTATAATGGGGAAGACAGTATAGTTTTTTGGGTACTGGGAGTGCCAGTATAGGGTGACATTTTCAGAAGTTTTTAGATATAGAAGCTGTTTCTCCAGATGGAGCAGAGGAGGGCAAGGAATTTATCAAGGGCAGTAAGTTCAATGTGATAAGAGCAGAATCGCAGAGATATGACAATGTAGACTATGGTCGGGGAACAGAATTAGAGACACGATGGATGAGAAACAAGCTAATGTGAAGGGGGTTACTTAGCAGAGTGACATGTAGGCAACACGTGGAGCATTTCAGTAAAAAGGAATTTCAATTCTGCTTTTACTCAGTTAAGAATGTATCAGAAGTTATCGGTAAGAATGAGGAGGCCTGATACCTTCTGCAACAGGGGAACAATGGGCTTGTAGTGGGGAGAATGACCTGATGTAGAAGCAACTGGAAGGAACTATGTTATTGAGATGGTCAATAAAAATAAAAGGCTGAGTTTTGGAAGATTCTTAAGTGTGAGTTGACCAAATATGGAATTGGCAAGGTCAAAGGTGTTTCTAATGTGTTCTCACCTCAACCATAATCTAAAGAATAAAAAGGCCCCAGAAAGCACACTAATTCACTCTAAAAATCTTTAGCTATGCTTGAGAAAGATTTAATAATGACCAATTTTTACTCGAGTTACACAGCTGAAGTGCTGGAAGTGTGACAATGGGATGACAATTTCTTCTGTCTTAAAAAGCTGTAGTGTGTCCTGTGCACTGTGTCTGCTTTATATTTCAGCTCACTATCAGGAGAGCCCAGTAGGACAGTGTCTTAATGGAGTGCGCTGTTGAATCAGGTAAACCAGATCAACAGCAGAACTGAACATGTTCTTGTAAAATACAGTGTGTCTTATAGTCATGACGCCACACTCCCTGAGGATCCTGCACCCGCACTGTAAGGAACACCTGCCCGTGAGGGCGTCATTTCAGCTTTGCAGCCTGTGTACACAGTTGTCCGCTTGCAGGAACAAAGACACACCAGAGACCAGAGATTCCGCAGTGAACACAAAGGTACATTGCGAGTTAATAGGGTCGTAAAACTCTAAAGCCGAACTCAAAGAACACTGCACAGTAGCTACTTCTAAACTTAGTGTATATTTCCCTTAAAATTTAAGATGTTCTTCTTTCATAAAAAAGAAACAGAAGAGAATATCAACATAATATTTTTAGCCAACTAATTTCTCCCTTCCTTCACTCCGCTAATTTCTTGAAAGCCGTCTAAGTAGGGCTCAGTCCTTAGGTTTCTCAGTAGAGAACATGCACTTTTATTTTTGCCCCTCAACTTGGTGAATTTGGTGAAATCTGAATACTGCCATATCCAAAGAGTTATGGCGGTGACTCCATTTTCCAAGTTCAGAACCCACTTTTTCAGTCCTCATGATTATTGACTTTCCTTTAGTACCTGACCTTTTGAAAAGGTTTGCACATTCTGACTTTTAATACCTTAATGTTTGCATTGCTTCCTCTTAGGACCACCTCCCCTTGATCTTCTTCTCCAAAGGTGTTTTCTTGTCTCTCTCATCTTTTCATTTTCATCTTTGGTTTCCTCATAGGCCTGTTCCTGTCTCCTCTAACTCAGTGTTCTCCTGGAGGTGGGGCTGGGCTCTACCTAGCACCTACGTCTATGCGAGGGTTACTACTGTCTCTTCTGAAGAAGAGCTCGTCACTATTTCTATACTTTCTATGTGGTTTTCAGATTTTAGTTTTTGGGGACAGCTCTCCTTGTGAGGGGGAATGACTTTCCCATGTGACTTTCCCTTTGGATGGCCTCATCTTACAGAGTTATCACTGTACTTCACAGGAGCTCTGAATGTGACCCCCAGGCTAGTAGACTGAAAATTCTTACAAAAACCAATCCTCAAGCCCCATCCCAGATCAACTGAATCATAAACTCCAAGGATGTGGAGCAGGAACCTGTTTTGATAAGGCTCCCAGCAACCCTAACATAGGCTAGTCGGTACCACTGTTTGGTTACAATTGCCTACATTTGGTCTGATTTCCTTACTGGACCATAGGCAGTTATAGGACAGAAACTGTGATGGTCTCTTAGTATGGCTACAGAGAATGTATTTGCCCTTAAGACCTGAACAAATGAAACATAAATGAATATACTTTCTTTTCTTAAATACACCTTTATTTTACATTTCACATTGTGTATGGAAAGCAAAGAATTACTTCCAAGTCAACCTTTGTGATAGGGTAGCAGACACCTAGCACCTTCACCACCTGCCTTCTCCTAAAGAATCCCACCTATTGGCCTCTGCAGTTCTAACTCTGACTTACTGACCAGCCCTTTCTAAAAGATGCTACAGCCATTTCCTCTTTTACTTTAAAAAACAAAACAAAACAAAACTCGCCTTTCTTTGAAAAGCAGTTTCATTTACTCTGAGTATACAAAAGAACATACTAGAAGATCTGAAAAATGCATAAAAAGAAAACAAAAACCATTTGAAAGACCACCACTGTGAGGGAAGCTTCAGCCATTATTTACAGCACGTTTGCATGAACTTTATATGTAGCAGTAGTACCTTACAAAGTACATGCTTGCGATATACTCTTCACTTTGATTTTTGCCCTTAAGTATTGCTTTCTGTAGATTTGTTAGTGGCTGTGTGCTATTTCTGGCAATAGTCTTAAACCTAGCTACATCCTCCTTTAATTAGTTGAAAATCCTGTGAAGCCATTCTCATTGCCTCCACAGTGATAGTTCAGGCTCTCCCTTTTGCGATAGATTTCTGTGTTTTCTGGGAAATTAGTGGTTCTGTTCTAAAGTCAACAGGACTCTCCAGTGGCTTCCAAGTAAGGCCACAGTCCTGAGCAGAACAGCCAAGGGCTCCTGCTGGTCCCTTTGTATATCCAGGTTCTAAACGAAACCCCGTCTCATTCTCACAGTGGTTCCTATTTTTGTACTTCCTTAAATCTTGCAACTACTCTGTCCCAAGATGCTTTCTCACCAATTATTTTATTCAAATGTACTTAAATATAAGGCCTTCCTAAAATTACAAATCTGCTCCCTTTCCACAATTCGAATTTTTATCCCTCTTTTTTACCATATAATTCATTTTTAGTTTTTCACGACCTCCTCACAAACTGTTTATTTACCTTATTAGACTTGACAATTGCCTGTCTCTCTGTCTGGAATATTAACTCTGGGATGCGGGATTTTCATTTGGGTCTTATTCACTGCCATATTCCTAAAACCCAGGGAAAGTGTCTGTTAGATAAAAGGTACTTGGCATATCTGTGAAATATGGGATGAGTACATGACAGATTAGTAAGGAGTATCTTCAAGCCCTCAGATGAGTCACAGCTCTTCTGTTAGTGACTGTCATATTGAGGGCAGGCAGTGTCTACCCAGCTGTCCAGTGTGAATGCGGGTGCCCAGCTGAATGCTTCTCTTTCCCAAACTGCTTCCTCAGCACATCTACTGAGGTGATCTCTCTGCTCATTGCTGTCTGTTGACTCTTTCTCATGGCATTTACTACATATGGAGTGAAGTTATGGTTATCTGTTACCCTTCTCATTGAGTAATATTCAAGCTCCTTAAAGGCAAACACTAATTTTCTTTGTGTCTCCTGCAGTCATTTGGGAATAATATTTAATAAACAGTTTTTAAATTGAATTACTGCTGAAAGTAAAATCATTACCAAAAGCAAAGAGGGAAGAGGCATTTTACCATTTATCCTGTTATTAAGGATAAATATATCTAACTTCTTGAAGAAAGAATTCCTGGAATCTGCACATTGGTAATTATGTACAAAGAATTCACATGTGAATATTCTGCATCTTTACAGATTATTAATGCTGCGCTTGCTTTGGCTGCAAGACCCAAAAGTCAAGTGGTGAAAAATACCATGGAAATGTACAAACGCACATGGGAGAATTACATACACGTTCTCACTGAAGCTGTGGACGACATCACAAGCATTGATGATTTCCTTGCTGTGTCTGGTATGCTTTTGACCTTTTAATTTATATGTTTATGCTGGGAATTTTTGGAAACAGTATGACAGTGAACATAACTCCTTTATGTAATACAAAGAGGCATTTACTGACAAGCTTTTAAGGAGCAAAGCGTGGCTACATAGTAGAACAATCGTGCCATCTGGGTGTCTTCCAGGATCACGAACCTGGTGTTTACTGATCTTTGAAATTTCACCATTGATACTATGTCTTTGAAAGAAACTCCTATTCATGGGAAAAGCATAAGAGAAAATAGCACCTGTCTTTTCTGGCTTTAATCAATCAGCATTTTATCCTTTACTCTTCTTTTCCAGGTAATTTTTCTTCCATTCAGAGCCATGTATCAGTGGGAAACGTTTTCACTGATTTGAGATACAGCATGATAATTCTTCTGCTAGTCTGAGAACATGACACTGCTCATGTAAAGACTCAGGAAAGCCAGTGCAAGGCTGGAGGCTCCATGCGGAGCTCAGATGATTAACTCATGGCAGATTAGGAGAGGATTTCACAGGGTTGTGGGAGCACTTGCAACTTTGGCAGTGCATCTTAGATTTTGATTCTAGTACTGCACCAGCAACGAAGTAAACACCTCTTTGTTCTCTTTAAACATAATCCTGCCCCCAAGATAAATTATAATTCTTTTAATTTTTAGTAGTCTTTCATTTTATGAGAAATGGATTTTCCTGGACTATGATAATATTATCTTTTAACAAAATATTAATTTCTCACATATATTTAAAGTTTTCTGATGTATTTCAGTCTGATCTGTTAAATTTTTGAATCTTAAGGTCAGGATTATGTTTTAATAGATTAAACATATTTACTTCATACATTTTCTATGTTTTTACAATTTATAAGCCAGTACAAATTAAAAAATTTTAAAATGACTAATTAGCATATATTTCCTTTTCATTAACATATGAAATGTCGGCTGTATTCAGACTTCTGATTCATCTCTTTGTCAGATCAACTGACAAAGTCATTCACAGAGGATTTGAATTGTGAATTATCTAGAGGAAATTATGCTTACAAACTGTTTTTAAATATTTCAACTTTTTCTTTGATTTTTCAGAAGTCAATAATAAAGTTTAATGATTTTGATTCTTATAACAATAAAGAACAGGAATCCTGGTACTACAACCAATTTTTTTCTTAAACTATTATTAGAACTTGTGTCAGCTCTCCACATTAAAATATAAATTAAAATTAAAATCAACAATCAGTAAGAAATAATTTTACTCTTGTACTTTAAGGTACTATTTGTCATTAATACAGAAAGAAAGAAATCACAGGTGGTAATATGTTTGCTTATAATAATGTTTTAAAGGGGTTAAATTATTCAATATTGACTGTAGGCTTTTAAAGTAAGGGCATCTCTATACCAAAGGCCATTCACAAAGCAACCACAATTCTGAAAATAAATCTATCATTGGTGCTTTCCTATTGTGTCTATGTCATCACCAAATTTCTTGATATGGAAGTCAAAATGTTTTCATGAGACATTGGTGTTATTGTGCTCTCTGCTGTGTAAGAACTCCAAACCGAAGCACAGTCAACTACTCTTCCTTGAAAATCATAATATAACTGCCTCATCTACTTATTATATATTATAAACTTTATGTATAAAAGTAATATTCAACTATGAACCAAAAATTGATTTTCAAAAGCAAAATGTATTTGGAAAGCTAAGTTCTCTGTCGTGCCTTTGTCCAAAATGAACTCTTCGTGGTTTGCTATCATTTATGAAATAATGTGTCTTTTTGAACTAGTTAGAAAAATTGTTCCAAATGCATTTGTTTCCAAACTTTTTGTCCCATCATTGAATACAGAACTTATTCCTCACCCTATTTACTGAAATTATGTATGTTTAGCATTCTCTGAAACTGTGTATAAGAAAACATCCACTACAGCTTGACTTATACGCAAACCCGTAGACCATGTCAGCCTGTCCTATTTATAGACAGAGCTGAGATGGTATTTGAGAAGCTGCTCTCTACTAACCTGCCATGCTGTCTAAAGTCCCCGGTGTTAGTTGTACATGTGGAAACATTGAACAATTTAGAAGCAGAAATAATATATGTAGCACTTTTTGAGCTATTGCATGAATTGGTTCATACTGAACTAAAGACATGAATAAGAGAGAATGAAGGGAACCATAAGAACAATTAAACAAGTACTAAGATCTAAATATGTGAGTTTGTGATGATACTTTTGTTTTACTATTTCAGCCATTCATTAAATTGTTTTTGGGTAATTTTAAGTGTTAAGTACCTTAGAAAGGTATCTGAAATTGCAGAGTGAAAGTGGAAGAGATAACTTGGATATGAACTGTGAAAACAGAACTGGTTGAAAAAAACAACTTATATTCTTTATTTCATGTAAAAGATGTTGAATAGACTGAGTTTGGGGCTTATAAAACCCCAAACCAGCAGTGAATGGCATTTGATGTTTTTCTCTCCTCCATTTCTGACCTATCTCTTACATTGACCAACTTTACCCACATCCACTGCTCCCACCCCAGGCCAAGTTGCTGTCTTTCATCTGAGCATCTTTCTCATCAATTTCCCCACTCTTAGAGTTTCTAAAAGCTGTGCATAGGTGTTTGCTAAGTGAGTGCTAGTATTTATCCTCCCTTTGAATTCTGCATCCATATGAAGTTTTTAGGGTTTATGTCTTACAGTTTTATTCAACATGTTCAGGCTTGGAAGTCATATTTTGAAAAACCTTCCCATTATGGAAACAACTTTCAGCATTAATCATCAACATGTTCTGTGACTTTGACATATTAACACAGTGATAACCCTGATTTTGTGTTGAAAACACAGTAACAAAGACCTCTTTGTTTATGATCTCACAGCGAACATGATCTGTAACTTCTACAGAACTGTAACTAAATCACTCCACAATGCAAAATTAAGTAGGTTTTACAATGCTTTTTCGTGCCAACTAAATATTTCAGAATGTTATCAAAAGTAAAATGTTAAATTAATTGCATGTAGACTAAGTACTTTTAAATGCCAGTGATTTTTGTGCACTAGGGATCAGGATAATAGAGGAACAATGTACTCTATATCTATGAAAAGATGAATTATGTAATTACAACCAAATATCTATTACCATACCTCACACATATCCTTATTTTTCAGCATTCATCTAAATGAAATTTTGGTTGATTAGAGGAATCCAGGCATAAAGTATTTCAATATCAATATATCATTTTAATATGAGATTTTTAGTCATAGCCTATAAAAATTAATTCTGATAAAGTGAATTTAGTGTTTACTGTGTGAAGTCAGTATTTGAGGGACTAGAAAAATGAAGAAAAATACAATATTCTCTTTCGGAAATCAAATAAGTTATTTTTCAAATTGTAATAGTCATAGAAACAAAATCATATGCAATTAAGATTATTTCAGTGTCAAGCTACTGAGGGAAATGTTTTCAAGGAGAAAATCGTTGAACTGGTCTGCTGAATTTACAGTTTAAGAAATTGGAAGAGCATCTCACAGTGAGAGAAAGAAAGGGGAAAGTGCTTGGTGTGCTTGAGGAATAGCAAGTTGGCCAGTAAAAGGAGCACAGGGCACATGAGGGTGTTTGTAGTCTTGAACTTTTACAGGAAATGTCAGTCATCTAGTAGTTGAAGTAGTAACAGCATAGACTATCAGCATTCAGAGCACTACCTCCAGGGACCAAAACAATTTTAGTAAAAGTAGTTGCTAAATATCATTATTAGAAGTGACAGTAATGTAATATGAAACAGGCGGTGCTTTCTCCACCCCACCTCCTCAATGCATAAATAAGTAAATAATGCGTGTGACTGGCATGCTGAGGTACAGCAGTAGGAAGATGAGGGTCTGCTTGACACAGGTAAGGTAGACCAGGTTGAATAAACTAGGATTGCACGTGCGATAAGTCATTCGATAAAATCCAGATATCCCCACCCCATCCTACCTCTACACCTTGTGAAAATATTTTCACGTGGTGGTATATGGCTGTGCCATTATTGTGGAGACAGCACAGAACGTGTACATAGAGGTTTCCATGCAAAAATGATTGAGGAGACTTCCCCAGAGTAATCAGCTTTTTCACTGTTGGTAATTACGGTTTGATTTGCCACCTGCACTTGCATGACTGAAAAATAGAGAGGGCACGTGGGCTGCACTCTGTCGCACACTACTCCATGTATCGCACACTATTCCATGTGTTCACAGGCAGGTGCTCGAGATGCACTCACTGCATGGAAGACAGGTACTCTGCAGGTGTGTTTGAATTTCATGAATTAAATCTAGAAAAGCATAACTGGAAGTCATTTTCTGACACAAAATCAGATTTGAACATTTTAATGGTTACTATGAGGTAGAAATGGAGGAATCATTAATAATTTCACTGATACAATAAATAGCACCAAGGATATACATTTTAGATTTATGCAACATGATAACAAATTGCTCCCAAATTCAGCATATGTACTAGGCATTAATTTACAAGGGCTCTGGTTGGTAAAATATAATTTTCATAAAGGATTTGATTACAAATTTTAATGAGAATATTTATATTATTAATAAACGGTACAATTTATAATAGCCTTATATAGACAAGTATTTTCAACAAATATATAATTAAAGTGAGTCTCATAGTTTCATGTGTCTTTAAATATTTTTGGGCAGTGTCTCATCTCTAAGAACAAGCATTTAAACAGTGTAATTTGTGGAAATTAAAGTTCTTAATGGTGAGTCCTGTAAAACATTGTATAGCTTGTCTGGAAGACTAAGAAGAATGTTATCCCTTGGTATATAGTCTTTTTTCACATTCTTATTGATGCTAGGACATTCCCCTGCACAATTTGAGTTACCAAAAGTTTAGTTAGAGCTGGACGGGTTTCAGGTAAGTGAGAGCAGGATGGTCCTTACCCACGTTTGCAAAGGCCCCCGCTAGGCTAAGGGTTAGGGTCCCTCTTCTTACTCAGTTTGGTGCAGATAAAAGATCTGAAAACATGAATTCATGTGCATGAGCTTGTAAATTTGTGTTGACATAGATTTAGGGACTTTGAAAGCATCTTGGGGCACTTTAACCAGGAAAAAGCTTGGAGAATGCCACCAGAAAATGTGATGTGAATAATTTATATCTGTATTTTTAAAATGTAGCTAAGAATTGCATTCTTCTAAAAAGTCGAACCCATATAAGCAGAAAGTAAAATGTTGCTTACCAGGAGCCCACGAGTTTGGGAAGTTGAAGACATATTGGAAAATGATGCAGAATTCCAGCCCAGAGAAGCACACTGAAGAGATAGCTATAACACTGAGACTATACTGAATAGAAGTATATTGTGTAGTTGAAAATTGCCGAGAGAACAGATTTTAAATATTCCCACCATAAAAAATAAGTATGTGAGGTAATGCATTTATTGATCAGTTTGACATAGTAATTCCACAAGAAGTAGATATATATTGAAATAATCACAGTATATGCCATAAAAATGTACACTTGTCAAAAATAGCTTTAAGAAACAAAATCATACATTTTCAAACAGTGCATGTCATTTTTGCTAAATTCACACATGAGCTAGACACAGGATAGTGGATTTTATCCCTCAGAGCATGACAGACAAAGAGAAAAGCCTTTGTAGCCCATCGGCAATTCTGTCATTTCCTTTCAGACCTATAATATTTGGAAAATAAAGTAACTTCTAATTCTCTAAGAACACTCCTTCAAAATGTTAATAATTATATAACTTATTTGCTTATGTACTATTTTATTTGATGACTATTTTATAATGACCTAGACTGCAATAGAACTGTTTTCAGTTCTTAGGCATAGCACAATCAATAGAAGAGACAAACGAAATCTCTGTGCTCTGAGAGCTCATAGCTATGTGCCTGGAATAATTGAATGCCATGACATACTTTAAAGTGTTTTGAATAGCATCTCGTACTTATATTGGTAGACTTGTTAAATTTAAACTAGGTCTTAGAAAGAAAATCTGTTTAAAGATCCCCTATGTTCACCCTGGCCAAGTTGTACACTATAGTTTACCAAAATAGCGCAAGACTTATCTGGAAAACCGTGATGCATAATGATTAGGTGTCAAAAAATGAAAAATTCTGATAATGACAAGATGTACTCAAAAAAGGAGAACTGTCATACTCTGCCTCTGAGAACATAAGTTGTTATAGTCTCTGTGGTGAGTAAAATAGAAATACGTCGTGTCTGGTTGTTTTTCCACAGATCCTGCTTTAAGTCTTTTGGTAAAATCAGAGCACATATTCATGAGAACTTCTACGAGTGTGGGCCATCGTTCTTCACCAACGGTGGCACAAATAAGCAGCAGCACTCAGCTGTTAGGACAAATGGACCCGTTTTGTGTGCTGAAGTTTCAACAGCGGTGTTGAGTGAGAGCAGATATGGACGCTTTAGACTAGACCAGTGCAGAGTTAAGATGCCATCAGCACTCTGCAGGTCAATCAGAAGGGCAGCTAGAGCTAAACTCAGTTGCGTGAAACTGGCCAGGAGCACAAAGGGAAACTCAGTTTTATCTACTGCTTTTACATTAGATCAAAACACAGTAAGATGAAAAATAGCATGATTGAGGCTGGTAGATTAATTTCAGTTTTGTTACTTTATGTTCTTTACTTTTCTCAAACATTTGTAACAAATTTAATACGAGTAGCAGTGAATGTCCAGGGGTGGCATCTGTGACCCCGTGGCTGGTGGTTGGGTAACCAGGGGCTCACCCCAGGCCAACCCTTATCAGGTCCTGAAACTCATCCAAGAATTGTGATCATTCTGTATCTTTCTATCTGAGTCTAAACCTCAGTGATAAAAACTGCTTTGTGAAAATGAAAATTAGCTACATCTCCATCGCTCAGGATCGTACTCTCATGGACTGCATTTTACGAGTTTGTATGTCATTTTTCACCGTTCCTTTGTGGGGGAGGCTGCAGAAACGCTGGATAGATTCTTAAAAATACATTTGTATTCTGAAATACTTCAAGCCTTCATAAAAGATTAGAGTGTATGGAGTAATAAAGAATATAACCTTACAGCAAAGCTTTACTGACTCCTAAGTTTCCTCAGACTTGTTATTACCTGTGTAGTTTACGTCCCCAGTGCGGTTTCCTAGGTGTTTCACAATTTTCCCTTTCTTAAGGATTTTGATGAAAATGCTTTCCTCCTGATGAGCAAATCTGCATGACAGACGTTTTTCTTCGATTGGATTTGGAGACATGGAACACCAGAACAATCAGGATTGCCCTCAGGCAATAGAATATTCTCATGTTGGGTATATGAAAAGTCAAAACTAAACTGAAATTTTCTCACGGGAGAATGACAGTAAGGCTTAAAAGGCATTCTTTGCTGTTATCTTTAGAACACTTTCCATAATAAGCTGCGATTGAATGTTCTTAAAACAAGCATCAAATTACCCTTTAGTATTGATAAGCTAATCACTCTTTATGTTCATAAACAAATATCACACCATTCCAGTTCACTTGAGAGAGTAAAGGTAAAAAAGGAGCCCCACAGTACTCACGAGGAAAATTATGTATCCTCTGAAACTTGTTTCCACATTGTTTTATTATATCAAAATGTGGAGGTGACTGATCCTGAAAATTTCCACCTGAAACTTCTACGAAGAAATATTTTAAAGTCTTAATTTCAGCTTTCAACTTGTTATTCATTCAGTTATTGAATCAAATGATTAACAAAAGCTCATGTCCTGTGCTCCACAAATCTTTGGTTGTCTGTTGACACAGCTAGATAATTTTGTGTGATCATGGTGGGGCAAAATAAAAACCCTTTTGACGTACGTTGAATATGGTTGGAGTAGTCAAATGAGATTCTTTTCCTCTTCCAACTAAATTGAGTAGCGTTTTGTAAGAAGATTCAAATGGGAATAACTGGAGGAAGAAACACCCCAAATATCAGATTAGTGAGAAATGTAGTCAAAAAGAGAGAAGCAATTGAAAACTGTGGGTGTATGCAGATTATTAGCTTTAATGTCACTGCAGTGCTTTCCACCATGTTTGGTATATGGCCAATGCCTAATTTAACCTTTTTAAAATTAAATCTGCTTTACTTCAATAAACTCTCATTTGTATAGGAATTACCTCAAAAGTGATCCAGGGTAGAACTCACTCTCACTGCATCTCAGAGTCACCTGATACAGGATTTAGAGTGAAGCCATAGTGTATACAACATAAACACACTACACAGGCTGCAAAAATTAAACTTAGCTGTGCAAGTGCTTTTTTGTTGGTATTGTACTGCGTCCAAATCACAGCTTTCTGTGGCTGTATAATGACATGGAAAGATCACTCGGCAGATCCTCCACTGTAAAAGATGAAGCTATTTTTCTGCAGTGCTAAAGGTTTATGTGCCAAGATCTTTACTTCTTAATGTAAAATCTGATGTGATTTAAATTTGATTTTGTAATTTACTTAACTTAAATTTTTCTGCTTAATTAGGTACTAGCAAGTGTAACGCAGTATGGGATTTCTATGTCTTTGAAATATTTTATGTCACAAACTTAAATGACTGCCATGACAGAAGTAGACATTTAATGCAACTTTGGAAAAATATCAGAATAGAATGAAGATTTTGTACTTTTGTCATACTTTTAATATCATCTAGCTGAGCAATATTGAATTAGTATAAATTTCAAGAAATAAGTAAAAATTCAGTTTATTTGCCAGAGATACATATATAAGAATTTAAATAAAGAGAGATTTATTATGATTTCATGAAAACTTGACATGTCTTCTCTCTAATATATATATATATATATATATATATATATATATATATATGGTATTTTGTGTAGGTTCCTTGCTATCTCTCTAGTTTTATTTTAAATAAAAGCAATAAAGAATGGAATTTGATTATTAGGAAAACTACTCATTTATAAACCAAGCTTAAGAATAACAGGTTGAGCATATAACCTTTGGTCAGGCTCATCATATGCCTGTGGCTTTTGTTCTGAGGGCCATTTCCCAAACATCATGTTTCTATTTTTCATGACCCAGATACTGGCATTTTATTACAGGAAATAATTTAAAATACTGTTGTATCACATAAATTTGGGAATTGACTCTCAGAAGAAAGAGCCATAGGAATGCTTTATTGATATATACATTTCCTACAAGGATAACGCAGTTGCTTTATCAGACTTTTACCATTCATGTCTGCTTTTGCTTTATCACTGATATAATTTTATCACACTCCCATTCTATTTCTTTTCAAAAAGTCACAAGTGCGCATGATGTGTTGGAAGATGATGGACTGCTATTCCATTGTTATTGTCTTCTGACATATTCTGCATAGAAAACTGGAGACTTTATATTTTACATTGATGTTTGTTATCAGTGGATCTTTATCATTTTATATACATAATATACTATATTAATCAGAGTACAATTTGACTGTAGTTAAAGGAAAAGCAGTAACTGCGTGCAGTGCTTGCTCTAGCATTTTCCCTCTCATTTGCATCATATTCTTCTCGATTTGCTGACGTTCTATCCTTACAAAACTATTCTTGTGTCATACAGACCTTTTGCATGTTTTCTCATGATTTTGAATTTTTACTATAATTTTATTACTTTTTCTTTTAATATCGTTATTTTAAATATTTCCCACTACCGACTGTTTTAGAGAGGGAAACAATTCTTTATCATTTGTGAATTGTGTTCACCCATAGCTTTCAGTACCTCAACTGTTAATGTGTTGGGAGATACCATTTTTAAGGAGAATTGTAAGCTAAAATAAATCTGTTCAGAAGAGTTCCAATCCAACAGGACAGGCGTCTTTGTATAAGAAGAAGAAATTAGGATGCATATATGCATGTTGGGAAGAACATGTGTGTGAAGATATAGAAAAAACACATGTACAAACTAAGGAAAGAAGCCTTGGGGTAGCAGAACATGTCAAAATCTTGTGCTTAGACTTTTAGGTTTCAGAAATGTGAAACAATAGTTTGGACTGTTTCAACCACACACAGTGTGGGATTCTTCTATGTCAACTCTAACATACAAGTATAGCTGTTATTTATCTATATCCCTGACCACCTAGCACAGCATCTTGTATTCAACAGTTATTTCAAAAGGTCATTAAATTGATTCTGTAGCTCGTTTATTCACTGTCAGCTAGAATAAATTTCTTCCAGTGAGGTAAGAGCACTGAAACAACTGTGTCTTTGAAAGTAATGAAGAAATAAGCAGCCACTGTGCTTTAATGATCCTGTCTGCCTTTCCCACATTGTTTCCTTAATTCCCTTTACAGATGACTTTTTTGGCAGCTAAGGAACTATGTAATTCTTTAAGAATCTCAGGTTTGTTCAGTTACCTTAGCTCTGGTCTGGGTCTTGTGCTCGTCTGTTTAGCCGCCCTCACTGAGCCCAAACATCTGACACCCCCAACTTAATAGAGAAGTTTTTTTTTTTAATTTTCTGTTTTCTTCTTTCTTATTTTAAAGAAAGAAAAATAAAACATAAAATATTGGTATAAAACTTCAAAACAGGATTGTAGGAGAGTAACAGCGGATAGTATATCATGCTTTGCTGTCCGCAAAGTAGATATGGAGAAGAGTTTAACTGGGTTCACGTTTTCAGAAAACTCCATACGTGGCTGATTGTCCCAAAGCCAAGAATAGCATTGCAGAACGGGAAGGCAGAGCAAAGACACTGAGCTCCCCGGGGGGGGGGGGGGAGGCTTAGAAACAGGGTGTGGCACCTCAGAGGGAGGGCAGGGGCGGATGGAGTAGGACCGAGACTACAATGCTAAGCTGCATCCGGAAGTGCGCCTTACAATCCTTGGGAATTTCTTAATTAAGTTGACAGCACATTTTTCCAAGAACAGATCATAAGATAGTATTTATGTATTTGTTCTCTATTATATTTACAAGATAGTGATAATAATTATAAGATAATGATAATTTATAAGGTAGTGACAATATTTTCCTGTTTAAATATGTAGCTTTACTTGGACATTTTTGTTTTATTTTCAGTCTTACATAAGAAAGTAATTTCCTTACTGCATCTATTAGACTAAAAGATTATTTCATTGAATTAACACAAAATCAAGAATCTCATTTTGGGCCGGGTGTGGTGGCACATGCCTGTAATCCCAGCACTTGGGAGGCTGAGGCAGGAAGATCAAAGTAAATTTGAGGCCACCCTGGGTCACACAGTGAGTGCAAGGCCAGCCTGAACTGCATAGTGAGAGACCCTGTCTCAAAATAAGAATCACATTTTGGTATTAGCATGAGTTACAGGTTATATGGTGATAGGAAAAACTATTTCCTTATGGCTTTAGTGCAAGCTTTTAATTATGTAATTATGATACCAAACTTTCCAGTTAACTGAAGGAAAATGGGAAAATGATATAGAAAATGATTTTTGAAGGTGAAATGATTTCTTTTATCTATCACATTCTGCTGTCCGTTTGTTAGATTTCCTCGGATTGCTCTCATTCCTGCCTGAAGTAAATAGTCTTTACAAATTAACTAAAGAAAATGAATTCCAGTGTATTTTCCCCTACAATAAGGCTTAGCTGAATTTCTCAATTACATAGAAACTTTTGCAGACTGGTAGTGATTATTGGGATGTAAGGAATCCCAGCCAAGTCATTGATTCCCACATTGATCTCGGTAGCTCCAAATGCTAATGAAATATATGAACAATAGAGTTTTCTCCCTTAGCCGTAGTGCCTTTGAATTAACGTCTCTTTGATCACAATTTCGTCTTGTATCTTGGAAGAGTTGTGTCTATATTTTGCCATTCAAAATATACTCTAATATCAACTTTCCTCATTCAGTAATTTGAGTCTTAAAGTAAAATTTTACTTGTTTTCTACATGAAGTGGCCCAAAGTGGCTGCAAACATGGTGAGACAGAAGAAGAACTTTGAAAATTTATGGGCTGACCAAGGAACAGTTTTTTCCCTCCTGAGACACGGTGGTTTATTTGTATGGCATGCTGTTATAGTCAACAGAGCGATATACGTAATAAATAAACCCACTTAACTAGAAGGGTATTGGGTATAAGGTGTCCCATAACTGCTTCAGACTGATGGTTCAGGAGTGAAGCCTGCAGTGTTGGCACTGTTTAATTTTTGTCCCTTTCTCTTGCCATCTGACATAGCCTGAGTAGCAGAGCCAGTGCCTTCTTGCAAAAGAAACCATTAACCTGTGTCCTCTGTCACTTACCAGCCATGTGACTTCTGGAAAATTGCATAACATCCTTTGGTTCCTTATTCTGTAAAGTGGGAGGAATGATCCTACCAGAGAAAAGAGCTTTTCAGACTTAACAGACAGTGTTTGTGAAGGTGCGTACCACAGTGATGGTGACACAGCATCCTTTCGAAAATATTGGTTGATTATAGGTGAAAGCTTTTTGAAAGTCATCACATTTCCCCATTCTAAATCCTCCAATCTCAATTTCCTGTCTCCTCGCCCTCTTCCTCCTATGCTGTTACCAGTCTTAAGATAGATTTTGCGGAGATACTAGTCTGGGTGGCCTTTGATCCAGCCTCTCACTTTCCTTTTTAATGTCAGAACACTTAGACATCACCCCGTGCATGTTTTCATACGAAGAGGAGAGTGAAGAACTCCATATGCTATAAGGTACATTACGATATTGTGCATTCTAGTATGTTTTCTATGGTCTTCATACGTATGTGGGATAGACTGCTGCCAGTACTCTGGAACTCTACCTGGCAGTGTCTGCTACATGCTACCTTAATGTTTGATTGCTTAATTGGATCTGGTGTTCTACTCCGTCATACTTAAATTCTACTAGTAATATTTAGGGAAGCTGTTGAGCAACAAATTGGGTCTCTGGGTCCCCATGGTGGAATTTGCTGGATTAATAATAAGAAAAAAATGTAAATTTGTGAGGGGGATTTGAAAGTTCAAAGACACTTGGATTTCCAAAGAAGTAAAATGAAAAGGGATATGTAAACTAAAATTTTCTTAACCTTTTGAGTACATTCACTGGGGAGCACAGATGGATGTTGGTTGAAGAAGATTTTTACAGATCTGTGGATGTAGGAGTTATTACAAGTTCTTGTCTTTGCTTTACTTCGTTGCGAACCACCTATCTCTTCGGTCTGTCTTTCCCTGTGGTTTTGCAAAGAACAGAAATGCAACTGACATTATAAAGCTATTTTAAATAGTATAGCACTGTGAATTATCATTGAATGAAAGAGAAAATATGCTTTGATTAGAACGTTAATTTCCTGTTTTATAATTATGTCACCATTGATCTTTTAGCTGTTCCATGAATATTTTTTCTCCTTGCCTCTTTTGAATCTCTTTGTTCTTTGTCAGTTTGGTCTAGCAATTAGTAATATTCTCACTGCATTTTCTTAGATAAAGTCTTTGCAGTTTAATTTGGTATATGCACAGGAGTTTTCAATTCCTTTTTCAACACAAGTCATAAAATCCCCTTTTCATATCAAAAGAAGAAGGCAAGAATAAGCCCAACTGCTTAGGCCAGATGGTGAGAAATCGGATGACACAGAAAAAAAAATCACAGAACCATTCAACTCCAATTTTGTTTTTCTCTTTTCTGTCAGGGAAAATGATCCTTAAACTAGATGGGGTAAAGCAACTGTGGTTAAGGGGAGGGAAGCCCCATTGGTGGGACAGTAAAAGTACCTGGCTGCTGTAAATTACTTCAAGCCTCTGGGCTAGACAAGTCACATCCAGAATCCGGAGGAGACTGGCAGATGTTGACAGAAGACTACTTCCAGTTACATTTGGAGAACCACAGGAAACAGCAGCAGTGCCAGAAAATTATAGGTAAAATTTTCTTCCAGTTTCCCAAAGAAATGAAGGAAACATATGTGGTTACCATTGTAAATTGGGGAGCAAACTTCCAGACCAGAACTTTATAAACAATGCATGAAAAGCTACATATGAAGTGGCAAATTCACTATGGAGTAGGTTCCTGCATTAGAGATATTTTCTTCTCTCTTTGCATTACTAGATTAAAAAATGAAAGAAATTATGCAGAAAAGGATGATGTGTGGAGATTTACAATATATTTAGTATAATTATGATTTCCTTATAGGAAACACTGAGAAAGTTAGAAAATAGAAGTTTGTACTTTCAAAGCCGGTACTGGTTGACATACCAATATTTTTGTATACATAAAGCTAAGAAAAGTGAAATAACTGGTGAACCATTAGCAAAATGTATTATAGTGACAAGTATACATGTGTATTTGTACACACACATACATTTGTACTAGCAAGGATTGAAATCAAGAGTGTTGTACCACTGAGCTAAATCCCCCAGTCCAGTTCATTTAATTTAGTTTAGTTTAGTTTAGTTTTATGTAGAGACAGGGTATTGTTAGGTTTCCCAGGCGGATGGAAGGTGCGCTCCTCTCATCTCAAGCTCCTGTTGCTGGGAATGCAGTAGCGTGTCACTGGGCCCAGGTAACGACAAAGCAAAGGAGATACTAGGAATAATCTGTGGTGTATCAAGCAAGGAACAACTGAAAGAAAAACAATGATCCCATGGACCTTGAGGGATAGAATCCACTCAAAAGACTAAAAGAGGAAGAAGGAAAAGAGCATTAATTGAAGAGAATCTTGCTACTTACCACTTATTATGTATTTCCTTGCAATTCATGTGTCCATCTCTTATTTTGAGGAGGAAAACTAGGAAGCATATTCATTTCAGATTATTTTAGGTATACTACTTCATATGCCTTTTATTTTCTATAGTTGCAGTACCATCCGTGGTTGAACTCTTAACCATGCCATTTTTCACCCTATTGTTTAAGGGCAGGGCTTACTGTCTCATGATCCCAGGACTGCTCCTACGGCGGTTAAGGACAGAAAGTGGAAGGGTTATCTACAAGCTTTGGTAGTTTATAACAACCCTTCTGTCTTAGTTTCTTTTCTCATTGCTGAGATAAAATACCTGATGCCCAAAATTAAGGGAGGAAAGGTTTATGTAGCTCATAGTTTGTGGAGGTTTCAGTCCATGCTTAGTTGGCTCCAAGGCAGGGTGGCACATGGTACAGGGCAACAGTTTATGGCTGGGAAAACAGCAAAAGCAACAAGAGCAAAGGGGAAAAGCAAGTGTCTTTCCCTGCCTTATATTGTATGCAGGCTGCCTGCCCAGGGTGGGTGGGTCCTCACACCACCAATCACAGCACTACACAATTAACCAATCACAAACTCTAGATTCAGCCATCTCAGAAAAGCCTGTTCCCCATGACTGCATGAGGCTTTGAGGGGACATTCAGGCACAAACCATAGCACATTTAACCCTCTGAATTTCTCTCCTTGTAAAAAGTTAGTCTGCTATCTGAACCCTGTTGCAACTCCTTTTGTCTGTTTAAAGATAGAGAGCAGCAAGCTCCACTTGTAGGGTGGATGTTGGTTTACCAAAAAACCAAACAAAAAGTATTCCTAAATTAAAAGAACATGACATCTGTTTTTCCTGAGCCATATATATGACTTTTAAAGAAGATTAATTTTTAAAATATTAAATGACCATCAATCCTATGTGTTTCCTTTGATATAAATAGATATGCCAAACAGAAGTTCACAAGCTTCTTCCAAACTGTCTGGAGAAACTCTTAAAGAAATCTTATAAACTCAGCAACTACACTTGCTTTGGGGAAGAAGTGCAGTCTTTTAACTTGTTATATCTACCATGAGGCCCCAGAACCCACCTACTTTTGGATCCTTATCAAATACATGTGGAAGGAGAGATGTCCAATTCAGTAATTGGGCTACAATATTAAATAAAGGGCTATCTTTGGGAAAAATGGTATATATTCTTTCGTCTTTTCTTTCCCTTTTGTCTTTATTGCTTCTTCTCTTTCTCTTTGATTTGGGTACTGGGAGGAGACATAGATTGAAAGTAATGGAAGTATCAACATGAAATAGGTAAATTTAAAGCAGCTGTGCTTGAGTCTCCAATCCTGCTGTAACTCCTAATTCCTTCCTGCTTTGTTACCTAGGGTCCAGTGATGGAAGGCCGTGACGGCTATAAGGAATTCTGAAATAATTGCAGCATAAAATTTGGGAGATTCTAGTAGGCAAGACAAGCTGGACAGTGGATCAGTAGTGAACAATAAAACATCTCAGTAATTTCAAATGCAGATTTCTATCCATCACACACACTGTGTTCACATTTCGTTCCAAGCCAGCATGCGGTGTCCACCTGTGGGAGTAATGCAGAGACGGACACTTGTGGATTCTCCCTTTTGAGAGATTTCTTCAGGGCCAGGCTGGGAAGAGAGCACAGGGACTGCACGTGTGCTTCTGCTAGAAAGTGATATTTTACTTGTGTTTGGAGTTCCACGGTCACACTACCTGGCTTCCTTTGTGCAGGAAAGGTTGCTGGTAAGCTTACACTTGAGAACTTCCCAAGGGAGACCAGATATATTCTAAAAATCTATGTTCTCTGAAATAAGTTACTTATGTATGGTTTATGAATCTATAAAGACTTCATTAAAATGTTTACATTTGGCCTTTATAGGATCATAGAAAAATATGCTTATATATTGATTATATTACATTGAAATAATTTCTTTTTATGTGGTTAAAAATATCTAATTTAAGTTCAAAGGAGTTAAGTATTCTAAATGGAGTAAGTCTTTTCAGTACATTTATTTTTAAATATTGCTGAAAAATTATTCTTAAACTTGTTTTACAAACTTGAAAAATATATTAAGTAAATATATACTTGCATTAAAATATCTTATGGAAAATACTTTTTATTTTAGCATGGGAATATGGAAACATTTTGACATATGATAAAAATATAAAATTAAGTACCTTACTAATAATGTCTTCACATGTTATAACAGTCTCCAAAGTTGGGAAAAAGATCCCACAGAGTAAGGCCAAAAATGTCCATAAATTAGAGTATATATATTTGCTTACATAAGTATGGTAAGCAATGGTTTTCCATTTTTCTAAGTCCTGCTGTGATAGCAAAGGTAGGAATGTTCACACAAATCCTGGAATCCAGCATTTTGTATATGCCCACCTCCTGTTGTGGAAATGCATCAGTCAATAAAAGGCCTTTTGGCCAAATTTTCCAAATTTTGAGCCAGATCAAAGGAATAAGTTGTGGGAGCATTTCATAGTCTCTTTCTCTAGGCTCCTCTAGTTGTTGAAATCTAGTGGTTCCACCAGCTCTGCCACTGTGACTCACAGCACAGCAGAGTTTTCCATCACTCTCACAGACCAGTCTGCATAACGCTTATGAAAGAGACAAAGATAGGCAAAGATTCATGTAGGAAAATTTCATTCTCAGTCGGAGTGTGTGTGGATGGGGGGCTATATATACAGAGAGTTGGAGAGAATAAAGAAGAAATATGGCATGAGTGAATAATTTTCCTCTTTCATAATTTTGTTTCTCTTCCTCTTTATAATTTCTTTTTCTGCTATATCTATTCTATTAGTCACAACACAGGAGTACATTGAATACTTGTTTTATAGATGCTTTTCAATTAATTCTTCATATGTTTTCATCCAAATAATATTTTTAAAGGACCCAAAGTCCTTTCATGAACTGTTCATGTGCTGAGTTGACACTGCCTTTGTGCTGTTTCCCTGAGTTTTTATGAAGACAGGTTAGTAGCTTCTGAGTAAAACTTTGACAAACTTACATTTAGATCTTTGGAAACTCAGCAAAAGTCCCATTCAAAAGTGGAGAGACACCACATTCATCTTGGTTTATATAGGACAAGTGAACTTGTTCTTTGAAGCAGAGGGGACAGAGGTGTTCAGTCATGGAGTCCTCACTTGTAGCAAGTCCTAGATGGCACTGACAAGTTAAGGCACATCATTCACCAGACCTAGCTAAAGCCCACCCAATAGTTTGGAAAAATCTATTTTGACATCATCACTTTAAAAAATCTCTACCACTTTTTATGACTCATATAACTTCTTCCCAGGAGTAAGTTAGTTATGTACAATTTAATAAATAGCTGTTTTTAAGAAGTATTTTTATTTATCTTATGTCTATAATTTAATTGGAAATACTTCAGCTAAACACTGGGATGTTTCAACATGAATGGGTTATACTGTACTGTAGGGGCAAGCATTTGATTAATCAAGAATTCACATTGGCATTCTAATAAGGAAACTCTCTCCAGCAGAGCAGCTAATAGCCAAATCATTATAATATCTTTAATAAACAAGAAATACTATAATAATTAGCAAAATGAAAGACATCATTTCATTGGTTAAATGAATGGCTTGCTAATTATTGTCTTGAGTTCCAGAAATGGCTTTCACTGGTGAAAAATGTGGAACCCAAGATATGTGTATTAGCCTGAATATTGTGAGGATTGCCCTTGTTCATTCATAATGCCTGCCTTTGCTTGATCCCTGAATGATTTTCTGTCCATGCTCATAAAGAGATTTCTAGGTTCTCATTGCTTAGTATAAAGCAGTGAAATCAATACTTTAGAATATTATCAGTCATTCGAGAGATTCATCATGCAAGCTGCGGTTCAATTACTTCAAAACACAGACATCTGCTACTTCATCAAATTGTAGAAGAGCTATTGTATGATAATTTTTTCACTTACAAATATTTACTTAATAAGTGCCAGGAGGAACAACAGCATTTGAAGGGAGACTTTTAAAAATTATTTTTGTGCCTTGTTTATGCGGGAAACTTTACCAACTGAATATTGGTAGCAGTGATTATTTGCCAAGAGACCTCAGCAGCTTTGCTTCAAGAGGTTGGATTTACACTTACATTACTAATTTCTGGCAAATGATTCTGGAGATTTTCATCAGAGATTTTGAAACAGTCACCATTCAACGGGTTTTTAAAATAGTATTTACTAGTATTCTTTCAGATATTTTAAAACTTAATTTAGCTTTCTATTTTCTAAATTTAAACAAGCTCCTGAAGGCTAGTTTGAGGTGTTCAACCCCTCCAGTCAGGGTTTTGCAAGTTTTTGGAGCTTTTAATATTTAATAGACAAATAATGTATTTACATAGGTGAAGTACACAATTGGATGATTTGACATGTGTGCATTGTCAGGTGATTACCACAGGGAAAAGAATTTAAACATCTGTCTTTCTCTGTAGACACTATTCTGCTCTTTTGTTTGTGTGTATTTGAGAAGGACAGTTAAGAGTCTGGTCTCTTGTGAAATATGAAGTGAGTAACATATTCTTATTAGCTGCGCTCTTTATGCTGCACTTTTCAATCCTGAAACTTATTCATTTTGTAATTGAAAGTTTGTGCCTTTTTTTTTTTTTTGATACCATGAATCAAACTGAGGACCTCGCACTTGCCAAGCAGGCGCTGTGCTCCTCAGCTACACACCCAGCCCCAAAGTGTGTACTCTGGAACATCTCTCCATCCTCCGCTGTCCCCTCCCTAGCTTGATCTTTTCCACTTCAACATACACCTGGGATTATTTGCAATTCTTTGTCCGTTTTATTTTAGTTAGCAGAATGTCCTCTAGGCTGGTCCGTGTTATTACAGGCGGTAAAAACTCCGTTTTTGTATTCATCTGTCTGTCGATAGACACTTATTCCCGTGCCATGAGTAATGTGATTAACCCTGAAAAGACCATGTGAGTGCAAGATGCCTTTTTGAGATCCTGCTCTAAATTCCCTTGATTTCAGTTACAGAAATGCAACAGTGGGACCACATGGTGATTCTCTATTCTGTTTGTGGAGAACCTACGTAGTTGTTCCCATAACAACGACACTGATTTACCCTCCCGTGTGGTACAGGGTTCCTTGTGTTCACACTTTGCCAGCATCTCTTGCCCTTGTTACGGTCATGAGTGCACCTAACAGGCTCACGGTGGTATTTTATTGCTATTTGGTTTCCATGTCTTTGGCTTGTGAGGTTCTATATTTTAAACAACTTTGGCTATTCTTACATTTTATTTTGGGAAATGTTAGGGGCCTTGACCATGTTTTTCATTGGTTATTTTTTATTTTGAGTTCTGTGAGCTCCTTATGTATGTATGAACTACTTATCACATGTATACTCTTCAGATATTTTTTCCACTCTGTAGGTTTCCTTTCCACTGTGTTGATCATATCCTTGGCTAGTCAGAAGCTTTTTATTCTGATTCAATCCCATTTTTCTATTTTTACTTTGTTTTCTGTGGTTTTCGGATTTAAAATTTTTTTTTCTAGACCTATGTCATAAACTTTTGCCTTATTTTTTTCTTCTAGTAGTTTTACATTTGTTTGAGACACTAATTCTTTTTAATTGATTTTTAGTATGATGTGTGATAATAGAATACTATTTTTCTGCATGTGGATATCAAATTTTGCTGACCTAGTTTATTGAAGAATCTATTCTACTGTGTGTTCTTGGCACCCTTGTCAGAAATCAATTCATAGAATATGATGTGTTTATTTCTGCATCCTTCATTTCATTCCATTGATATGTGTGTATGGTTTAATAACAATACTAGGCTATTTTGTTTAGTGTGAACTTGTAGTACCTTTTTGTGTGTGTGTGTGTGTGGTACTGGGGATCAAACTCAGGACCCTGCGCTTGCTAGGCAAGCGCTTATTCCACTGAGCTATATCCCCAGCCCCTGTAGTACCTTTTGAAGTAAGGGATTATGACTCTTCCTACCTTGTTATTTTTGTTCAAGGTTTCTTTGGCTACTTGCAGTCTTGTATGGTATTCTCTGTCTTAAATAAAACACAACATTGGGATTGCTATAGGGATTTTGTGGGAATTGTAGAGCACTTTGGGTAAAAAGGATATCTTAACAGTTTTCAATAAAAAATAATACAAATTTTCTCATCCAAGAATATGTCATTCCATTTTTTGTCATTTTCAATTTATTTAATCAGTGTTTCATAGCCTTCCATTTATGAATCTTTCTCTCTTTAGATAAATTTGTTGCTAAGTGTATTATTCTTTGGAATGTTAATATAAATCCAAGTTGTTTTCTTAATTATTTTGCATAATTTCCTGTGAATGTATAGAAAGCTGATTTTTACATGTGGATTTTGTACCCTATAACTTTACTTCATTTATTTACAGCTGATAGATCTTTAATTTTGGTATATGAAAGCCTTAAGGCTTTCTATATATAAGATTATGTCATCTGTAAATTAGAATTTGGCTTCCTCCGCACCCATTTGGGTGCCATTTATTTATTTATTTATTACTTTTCTTGAGTGATGGCTCTGGCTAGAATTTCCTGTGCTGTGTTGCATAGAGGTAACAAGAATTGGTGCCATATTTTGTTTTTGATCTTAGAGAAAACGAGTTTAGTTTTCACTTCTGCGTATGATGTTAGCCACGGGTTTGTTGTCTGTGGTCTTTATTGGATTGAGGTACATTCTTTCTACAAATAATTTAATGATTTTACCATGAAGAGATGTTCAATTTTGTCTGGTGATTTTCTGCCCCTACCCTATTGAGACAGTCATATGCTGTTGGTCCTTCATTGTGTTAATAGGGCACATTTAATATGCTGATTTGCATGTATTGACCCACCTGTGCATTATGAAGATAAATCCCACTGGGTCCTGATGCACGATTCCTCCATTTTACGGATGACTTAAGTTTCAGAGCATCACGTAAGGGTTGCTCCATGTGTGCTCAGAAGAGTTACTGCTCAGTAAATTCTTTTCTTTGTGTTTTCTTTGTCTGGCATTAGGATACGAAGAATATTAGACTTTCAAAATAACTTTAAAGGTTTTCTTCCTCACTAATGTTTTTGAGAAGCTTAAGTATTGCTGTTAATTTTTATTTAAATGTTTGGTAGGGTCCCTTGTGAGAAGCCACCAGGTCCTGCTTCTTAGGCTTTTCTTAAAAGACATTTTCAAATTACCACTGAAAAGATCGCTGTTCATCATGTCATCCGTCTATAAATATATAGCTTCCTTATAAGGACTGTTCCTGAAATAATTCCATGTTTTTTACTGCATGTCTTTCCCTATTCATACTTTGTACATTATCGTGTTGCTGCACAGCAATTGGCATTACAGTATGTTTGGGTGTAATGTGAGATACTAATTTATTTCTTCATTTGTTTTTTTCTTTTCTGTACCCTAAAAAATAAATCTGAAATATATAAATTTATAAGTTTATTTTCAACCAAAAATTATATATTCACTGTCCTCTTCTCTCACCTTTATTAAACTTCAAACAAAAATTATTTTCTCAAGGAAAATTTGGAGTTCTTGTACTTTGTTTAAATATTTTGAAGTACATAGAACAATGTAGTTTATATTTAGAAGAGGAATGCCAAAATAAAAATATTTTAATAGTATTCCAGGTGTTTTCTTTCCAATTATAAGTTCATAAACTGTTTTTTCAGGTGTGTTTCCATTGTACTGAATTTTGCACCATGCTTGTTTTTTTAGATGTAATGGAAAGACATTTTGTGTATGTTTATCGTTCTTTTACATGAATAATACAGAAAAATGTATCAAGTGGCTTAGTTGGCATTTTATGCCTGTCATAAAAATGGTTTTTTTAAAAGAAAATAATAGAAAAGAAAGAACAATAGCAAAATACAAAAAAAAATCCCAAGGACATTAAAAATGATATGGGGTTTCAAACCAAATGACAGGAATTAACAGTAGCTGTTGTATTACATATTGTTATCTTCAGCAAAGTTGCTCAGATTACCAGATGTAAGAATAGAAGATCGATCAAATCATTAAAGGTAATAAGAAAATAATAATTTTAAAAAAACATTAGTGGCACTAATGTTATTATTACCTCTAACAACTGAGGTCTTCCAAGTACAGAACATTTTAATGAAGTTATGAATATAATGCATTGTTTAATCATGACACCATTCCTTCCCCTCTCAGATGACATAAGATTACATTGTTTTTCTTGAGATTGTTACAAGTGTATCAACTAATTCCTTATATATATGTGGCATTCAAAGACCAAACTTTAAAAAATGTTGTAAATAGAGTTTAAAACCATGGAACTTAGAACCATGGAATATAAATAATAATTTAAAAGAACATAGTGGCACTAGGCAGGATTGTAGGAATTCACCATTGGTTGTTACACTGAAAATTATTGTCATCATATAAGTTGCTCAGATTACCAGATATTAGCATGCAAAATTGGTCAAAATATAAAAAAACCTTTTAATCACTAACTGTTACAGAACTTCTTTTTCATATTCCGTGGTTCTAAGTACAGGAGCATACATATGTTCTATGTACAGGAGCATATATGTATGTATATGCTCATATATATATATATATATATATATATATATATATATATGAGAGCATAACATATACCTATATTACACAATATATATAGCTTTTGTTCACTGCATTCACGATTTGCTATAATTTTCACATTCGAGAGCAGGGCTTACAACTAGTATCAGATTAAAGGGTTATGATATACTTCTGAAAGAATACTCAAGTACACTTGAAGAATATTTAAATATCTTTGCTCACATGAATGTTTCCATGTAGGGACCGTGCCATCTCTGAGCACAAAGGAGAGCTCTGCTCCATCCTGATTACACCTGCCCTGCTTAACTGTGGAAGGGAGGGGAGTGTTCAGACCCAGAAATGCACGTGCGACTAGTGGCACTGGGAATATCAAAAGTTAGCTAACAAATCATTTCACTTAGTTTTAAATGCGCGAACTGTAGTTAGTAAATGCCATTTTATCAGACTTCATCCATAATTTTGCTTTGAAAATGATCAGAACTACAAGACATAGACCTAGATGAGTCATTGAAATATAGGAGAAATTGAATTTCTTGAGCTTATTTACTCAAAGAAGAAGTAAATAGCTTTGGAAATGAAAACTGCCTGCAAACAGAGATCAAGGTTTTCAAAATCAGTTCCAGTTTCAGCCTGTCATTTCTACCTTGATATTATACTTCATTTTATTAACTTTGTGGAATAATTTACATAATCTTGGCTTAGTTGAAACTGGGAGAATGTACATACATGTGCACACATGCATATGTGTGTTATTGTTTTTAATAGTTCTTGCTTTGTGCTAAAATTTTTCCTTGATGATTTCTTGATTGGGGTGTGCAGAAACATACACAAGTAATTTTTAGAGCACATCACATGCAAACCAGATAACAAATTCAGCTAAAGTGTTTTGAAAAAATACAAGAATGACACAGATTAAAACACACCTAAAGCATTATCAAAATAAACACGACTTTTCTGAATTCATACGTTTGTCTCAGTATAATACCATATGAAATAGATTCAACATAGTTGTTGAATTTTATTTAATTCTAAATACTTATCATAATTCACAATCTTGTTTTTCTGGAAGAAACTGGTGATTTATGACTAAGATATACTTGTAGAGATATTAAACAAAATCAAAATAAATGAATTTATGCACCATGTTAATTGAAACATTTAATAATGTAAAGACATTAAATTTATCAAAATTTATAGGCTCATTTAAAACATTTCTGAGAAACATTCCAGGATCCTTTTGTTTTGTGTAGGGAAAGTGATAGACTTAGTCTAAAATTTTAAATGAAAGTACAGAGAATCAATAATACTCAAAGCACTTTTTTGTTTTTTATGATCCAGGTAATGAAACCAGGGTCTTACACTGAGCTGCATCCCCTCCTTTTAATTTTTTGTTTTGAGATAGGATCTCGTTAAGTTGGCCAGCGTGGGCTCAAACTTATGACTCTACTCTCAGCCTCCCAAAAAGTTATCGCAGGGGAACAAGCTTCAGAGACTTGCACTAAGAGATCAGATGAGCTTTACGATGAAGGCGGCATGGTCCTGGCACAAGAATGGACAGAGAGGCAGAGTTAAATGGACAGAGAGGCGGGAAGGGGAGGCGATTTCGACTCAAGCGCGTATGCGAGACCTCTAGTAGTCAGCAGGGGGTCGCTCTTGTGCAACATCCGGAAGGAGCAGTGTTAGTGAATGGGCTGTGGATATGAGAATGAAAACCTCAAATTTGCATAAAAGCTAATTTCACCTGGTTTAAGTACCTAAACAGGAAAATCTATACATTATTAGGGAATCAGAAACAGGAATACCGCATAACCTCATTCACATGTGGAATTAAAAAAAATTGATCTCATAGATATAGAGAGTAGAATTTTGGTTTCTCGAGGCCGAGCATTGATGACACAGGTCGGCGGTTGGGCACAAAGCAGCATGCGTGTGTGTTGGTGTTCAGGAGCACAGGAAGATGGTGAGCATAGCAACATCGTGTATTTCATGACATGTAAAAGAGAGGGCTCTGTTCGCAACACAAAGAAATGATAAATATTTGAGGTAAAAATATACTAATTACCCTGCTTTGGTCATTACACTTTGTACACATGTACTAAAAAATCACTTGTTAACCTCTCATTATGTAGTTATTGTATGTCAATTTAAAATTTAAAAATATGTAACAGTGATGTAGGGATTAAAAAAGAACTTACTAATACCCATTGTTATATACATTGTTACTTGAAAAGGCATATAATTAATAGCTTCAAACACATTAAAGTTAAGAAATTGTTCAGCAAATGATACAGGAGGGAAAATTTGAAAGTTGTTAATGTGTTTTATGTCCTGAATACAAAAAAAGTCTACAGATCAATATTTTTAAAAAGATAACGAAAAGTAAGATGCCACATAAAACTTTGAAAATGTGCTTACTCATCAAAAATGTACAAATGAAAACCATACTAACACGCCAGCATTTACCCACAGCACTGGCAAACGACTTCTAACATTACCGTGCAGCCCTGGGGGTGCAGCGGCAAGAGCATCTCAGGTCCTAAGGTGCTGCAGCTGTGAACCCTCATTAAAGTGAAGACGGTCTAATATGTGTAGCATCAACTAAAAACTGTGATCATTCAGAGAAACTTTTGCACATGCACAGAAGACATGTAACAGATTAATCACAGTGGATGGGTATGGTGATGCACGCCTGAAATTCTAGCACTTGGAAGGCTGAGGCTGGAGGGTTGCTGTGATTTCAAGGACAGCCTGAGCTACATAAGTGAATCCAAATTTTGGAAGGTTTGAATCACCTTCTTTTATTATATACTATTTTAAATCTCATTAAAGTTGATGATAATGACGATGCCTTAGTGATTGATAAATCATTGTACAGTCTTAAAGCAGAAAGAGTAATCACAAAAGTAGTTTTCAATTACTTTGAACTTTTCTTGTAGGAAATTTAGTTAAATATGAGATGTGATATTTATTAGTTTAATATAAAAGATTGCATGGTCAGTATTATTTGACATCCTCAAATTACATTTTGATCATCTCGTTTTTGTTTTAACACAAAGTGACCTAATTTTAATTGAGTGTTAGAAGATAGAGAAAACATGTCTTCACTTGAGATATTTATGGGTGCAATAAGAGCTTTGAACAAACATCATATTTGAAATGGTTGATGTAAGTGCTCTGTGGAGTTCCAAATGGGTGTCAATTGTTGAGTCTATTAACAAAGTATTTTTCAAACTATTTTACACCAGAGTCACCCAAACTGGAAAAGGATGATCAAACTTGTTAAAATACTGATTGCTGAGACACACCAAACAGGCTCTGATCTCACACAGAAAGCCCGAGCACTGAGAGGCTGCATGGCTAATAGACTTCAGTATGATGCTAACTACTTCTTGTGCACAGACTACAATTTTAGAATCTTTGATATAAAATACCTTGGAACAGCGTTGTGGGACAAAAGACCTGTGAAACCAACTTGAATGAGGACAGGCTTACTTAGGAATGTGGCTCGAGTCAATCGTCATTTGGCTGGGCCTGAAGAGCTGCGGAAAATGACTTGGAGGCGTGGCTGAAGACAGCAGCTCAACTAACAGCTAGGGCATAGAGCAGGAGCAGGAGGGGCAGCAGACCGGAAGTGGCCAGGACCAGGCCCAGTCCCCAGGGTCACACTCTCAATAGTCCAATTGAGAGTTGACTATTACAAAAGGAAATGTGATACAAAAAACATAGCATAAATTATCACAATCAGAGCAAGTTGAAAATTAGAGTCAACATACTTGTCTGGAGAATGCTATCATATTGTGTTGAAACACAGATAGCAACCATCTCTGGAAATGTTCTCAAAAATGTTCTGAGCTCTTCAGCTAAGGCCCAACTCCTGTTTCTGTTACTTCCTAATAATGCCATCAACTGTGATCTCATCCACTGACGAGGTTCCAGCCCTCACAGCACAGTCACTTCTGAAACATCTCGCTGGCAGCCAAGCCGTCAGTGCAACAAGATTTTGGTGGGAGTGTTTTAGATAATAGCCATAGGAAGGCCATTTACAGCCCTAACAATGTTCAAATTGTGCAGTCTCCTCTTCACTATTGGAGACAAACTGAAGAATTATGCATTGTCTTCTTTATATACCTTGAAAAGTAGAGATCTTGGAAAAAATGTATGTCCAAGGTAGAATAATACAATAATAACATCAATAAAATACCTGAGGAATGTACTGTGAAAGTCTTACTGTAATTTTGGGTCAGGGATTGTGATGCCTCCTGCCTTGCTAACACTTTCTGTGGTAAAACAGAATGGTAATGGCAAAAAAGAGCAAACAAAGAGGCAAACAATAGCAAAACAAAACAAAACAACAAAAACAGACACAAAGATCAATGGAACAGAGCAGAAGATGTAGAAACAACTCCAAACACACTCATCCACCTTATCCTACACAAAGGAGCCAAACACCTGCCCTAGAAGAAGAGAGCCGCTTTTATCAGTGGTGCTGGAAAAACTGGCTCTCCATGAGCTAGACTAAAACTAGACTCATTCCTATCACCATGCACTAAATTGAATGGATGAAAGATCTAAATATTAAAACAAAAACACTAAACCTTCTGGAAGAGAGAATAGTTAGAACCCTTGAAGACATCAGTGTAGGCAAAGAATCAGCAACTGGGAAGCCATCTTATTTAAAAACTTTCTCATAGCAAAATAAATCACCAACAGAGTAAACAGACAACCCACAAAGTGGTAAAAAATTTTTATTCTCCAGATAAAGGCCTAATATTTAGAATATATAAAGAACTAAAAAAGAATCAGACCCTCCCTATCTTGGTTACTTTTCTCTTGTTGCTGAGACAAAATACCCAAGGCCTAAAATGAGGGAAGGAAAGGTTTATTTAGCTTACAGTTTGTGGAGGTTTCAGTCCGTACTTGGCTGGTTCTGAGGCAGAGTGGCACATGGCAGAGGGCAAACATTCATGGCATCAAACAGCCAGCAAAAGGGAGGAATGGCAGGCAAGCAGCCTCTTTCCTTCCGCTACATTGTAAACAGCCCACCCCCACCCAGGGGCGTGTAGCTCTCACACAATCTCCATGTCCTCCTCTTCCACAGGCTCAGGATGTAAACAAAGTAAGCACCCTGGCTTCCTGCTGAATCACCCAGCCAAACCTCTAGACTCCCAAGTTCACACAATGTATCAAGCATAACAATCCCCAATTGAAAAAAGGACTTCTGAAATGAACAGACACTTCCCAGATGAAGAACTACAAATGACAAATAAATACATTATGAAAAAATGTTCAATATCACTGGTTACTTGAGAGATGCAAATTAAACTCACAGATTCTATCTCACTCCAGAAAGAACGGCTGTCATCAAGAAATCAACTGACAACAAATACTGGAGGGGCTGTGGGGTAAGAGAAACCATTCTGCACGGTTGGTGGGAGTGTAGACTGGTGCAACCACTGTGGAAATCAGTGTGGAGATTCCTCAAAAAACTATAACTAGAGTTTCCATTTGACTCAGCCATTCCCCTTCTTGGTATCTTTCTCAAAGAATGAAAAGCATCATATCACAATGGTATATGCACACCTGTATTTATAACAGCACAGTTTATAATTGATATATCTTGAAAACAGCCCAAGTGCCCATCAAATGATGAATGGATGAAGATGTGGGGTCTTTTTTACACAATGGAATATTACCCCGCCATAAAGCACAATAAACTTGAGACATTTCTAGGTAAACGGTTGCGCTTTAAGACCCATATTCCTAAGTGAAATGAATCAGACACACGTGTAAATATCATTGTTTCTCTGGTGTAAGAAACAGAAATTATAAGTAAGGATATAAATATATAATAGATACCATGAAAGAGGAAGAAAATGTTCAGATGGAAAGGGGACCTAAGGAAGGGGGAGAGAGAAAAGAATGAAGGGGAAAGAAAGATAGAAACAAAGCTTTTATAAATAAAGAGGAAAGGGCGTGAAGGGAAGGAAGGGGTGGGAAGAAGGAAGAATCAAGATATACCACAAGCAGGTGCAAGTTCCCTATCATAAATGTTCTCATGGCCGTTATCTGTATCTGAAGGAATTATCTTCCATTAGCTTTGAAAACCAATAAAATTAATTAATTTTTAAAAAGAAGAAACTATCATTGGCAGTCACATTGTTTAGCAATTATATATCTGGCTAAGTATGTTGTGGGTTAAAATCAAACCTCAAATGCTGTGAGGCCCCTGGTTGACATCACGTTTGGTTGATGCACCCCTGTTCCACTCTCTGTTACTGAGTAAAGAGAAAAGATCCATGCTGTTCAAGAAGAAGGAAGTCCTAGTGCCATTTTTTATGAGCATTCCAAGAGTTCTACTCTTACAATTTAATGCAAAGTTTTACAAATATAATACATACTTTTATTATGTTTTAGATATAATTGAATTGAAGTAACGCTGGTATTGATATTAATATATTAATGATAAAAATTTATATTAATTAAATAAAATGGATTCAGACTTGCCTTAATTTGAGATAAGTTAATTTAAAAAAAAAATCAAAGCACTCTCCTAACTGAATCTTCCCAAAGGAACAATTATGTATATTTGATTCCATTAGTTTAGAAAAGTGCAATCCTTAAGAAGGCTTTCAGTGTGATTAGCAGGCAGTTTTCAATTTTTTGTGGTATTTGTGTACTTTAAATAAAATAGGGTAAACATTTTCATATATGTTGAGTCTAGATCTTCTTTTCCTGAAATTGAGAGTTGACTATTACAAAAAGAAATGTGATCCAGAAAACATAGCATAAATTGTCACAATCAGAGCAAGTTGAAAATTAGAGTTAACATACTTGTCTGGAGAATGCTATGATATTGTGTTGAAACATGGATAGCAACTGACTCTGGAAATGTTCTCAAAATGTGCTCATGCTCTTAGAGACTACCTAAATCTCATAAATAAGTATACAATTCGCTTCAATGGGGTATGGCAAATTACAATTAAAGATGTTTGCAATATTTGTAGGAACATTGATTCAATAATAATGCAATAATATGATTCTCTTCATCCAACAACTGCTACTGACAAAAGATGTGATAAGTTAAAATTTTTGAGGCATAAGCATCTTAATTGAATGATTTGAAGACAGGTATAAAAATTTATTGGGCATATTGCTAACTGTATACAAATATTCAACCATTATCCTGTCTAGTGATGAAAATGGAATTATAACTCAAATTACACTTGTCCAGTTATATTGAAACTGCAAATATGTACACAATTGTGAAATATAATGGTACTACTTTGTTAAATGAAAAGTAAAATGTGTTATACACTGACTTCTGTCCCATCCAAATTCACTTGTTAAAGCCCTACCTCCAAGTTTGTCTATAAACCTATTATTATAGAATAGCAACCCTGTGGCCAGATAAGTAAGACTATGTGAGGCTCTCAGGGAATCCCCAAACCCAGTCAGTCTTCATAAGAAGAGGAAGAGACAGACATCAGGGTTCCTCACATACACATGAAGGACCATGCAGGAGCACAGATAGAAAACATGTGTTCAGTCTACCTAGAGTGGCCTCTCCAGAGGAGAGAGAATGGGGCATGAACTTGTATTTAAACTCCCTGCCTGTGGAACTTGAAGCAGGTTTCTGCTAAGCACACTGGCCATTAAGGTAGCTCTGCCTAAATTAGCCTGCATGTCATATGCACATATGTGGTGTGACTGTGGTGGTGTAAGGAAGATCATGTTCTTGAGGTTGGGCACAGTAGGTTCACAGAAAACAGAACTTTTAGCATTTATCCTCTATGTCAGCTTAGAATTCTCACTGAGCTTTGTGAGATTTAGTTTCCTTCTCTGCTCAGTGATCACTCTCTGTCTGATAGCCTTTGATACTTTTATACCTACCACAGAACCTGCTATTTTGTAGACTATATGTATTGGATATATAGTGGGTCTTTTTTGAGATTTCTTTTCTTTTTCTGTCTGTCTGTCTCTCTCTTTTTTGTCTCTTTGAGGCAGAGTCTTGCTATATAGTTCAGGCTGGCCTTGAGCTCACTTTGGTCAGGCTGGCCTTAAACTTGCAATGATCCTCCTGCCTCAGCCTCCCAAGTGCTGGGATTACAGGTGTGGACCACCATGCCCAATTTTTGATCCACAAAAAAAAAATACTTCTCAATTTTGGTGCACATATGAATGATTGCCAAATATAATAATAGGTTTTGTCAAATACAATTGAATCATAGGTTTTGCCATTTAGATACCTCTTTGTGGGAGGGCATTTTCAATATATGAATAAAAATAACCTTACATTATCATAGTACATCTCATTTTATATTTGTAAAATTTTTGTGGGGCAGAAAATAGGAATTTAGGCCTATCACAAAAAGTGTGGATGTAGACACATGCATATAACAAGAGAGGGAGGTAGTGAAAGACATCCGTGGTGGGTGGTTAGGATTATCCTGCTGTATTTTGAAGGGTAATGTGAAATTGAGAGTAGGTGAACATCTGAAGGGTACAACTGGATGAAGCATAGGAAGGTGCTCAAAATCAGTGTGATGCAAGATAAACACTGTCATTTAATCTGCATGCCTTCCTTAACCAAGTTGAAGAGTAATAAATTGCACCCGAAAGCAAATGTCTGCCAATTGCCATTGCAAAGCACTGGGCTATTCTTACCTAAATATGGAATGAAGTGTTAAACTGCTTATGTTTTTGTAGTCTTCCCTTGTTCAAATTTTCCTAGAGATGACGATTGCTATTTATCTTTGAATCTGCGATGTAAATCAAATGAAGTTAACATATATAGCAACAAACTGCAAACTATAGTAACCATGTGTTAGTTGTTATTTCATGAAGAACTGGAGGAAATCAAGATGTTGTCTTAACATCTTAATGTACTTTTCTGGCTTCAGTTTACATAATAATAAAAATAGAACAACATGCAAGTTGCTTGACACAGTTATTGCACATATGCTCTTCTAAATTTATAAGGTTTATGTATAAGCACTGTGTATAAACACAACATTTTCCTTACCCATTCATCTGTTGATGGACATGTCATCTACTTGCATGATCGAACAACTATGAATTGTGGTGCTGCAAACATATGCATGTGCACATTGCTGTACTATGCAGCCTTGAACACTTTCACAAAGATGCCTGGAAGAGGAGTACTGCACACAGAGCTGTAAGCATTAGGTGCTGAAGACATCCACCGAAAAGCAAAGGCTAAGCGTTCAGAGAGGTGCAATGGCGAGGAGGGAAGTGAAAGGGGCCAACAGTGATTAGAATGTGTTCTGTACATCTACCAACTTCCCACAAGAAATGGAAACGTTACACACTTCATATCTGTACCATAAACTAGAACAAAATTTAAACAAATCAACAATAGCGGTCTTATCAAATTAATAAGCTTCTGTACAGTGAAGCAATCTAGCATCAGAGTGATGAGACAATGTGAGGAATGAGAAGAAACATTTCTAGCTGCTCCTTGGATAAAGGCTGTATAAACTAGAAAAATAAATTAGAATTCCTGGAATAAAAGACCTAAGCAAGTAAATGGGCCATGGAATTGAGTAGACACTTCTCTGACTAGACACTTCTCAATTAATACATGGAAAAGTATTCGACATCATTGACCACTATATAAAGAAATGAAAATAAAACAATACAGAGATTTCAATTTACTGCAGTACAATGTCTATCATTAAGAACCCCCAAAGCAACAAATTATGGCAAAGATGTGGGGAAAAAGAAACCTTTCTGAATTGTTGAGATTCTAATCTAGTGTAAGTACCATGAAGTTCAAAATGTAGCTTCCTCAAAACATGAAATTGAAGAATTTCATTTGATCTGCTATTCCTGTTGTAGGTCTCGTCCTAAGAATTAAAAACACCAAACTACAGTTATCCATGTACTGCTATGTTTACAGGAGCAGAGCTCATAACAGCTGAAACTTGGAAGCAGCCAATAGCCAATAGGCATGTTTAGCTGACGGATGGGTACAGAGAATGTGGTACCCAGACACAGTGGAGTACTGCTCAGCCATAAAAAATGATACATTTGAGTCCTTTATATGAAAAGTTCTGCACCCAAAAATCATAACTCTAAGTGAAATAAATCAGACACCAAAGCTTAAATGTTGCAGTTTCTTGTGTATGAGAAACCGAAGTATAAATAAAGAGAGCAGAGTAGAGGGTAGACAGCAGGAGACAGGCAGGCAGGCCTTGGAGAAAGCGCTGGGACGCGGAGACAGAGGGGCGGGAAAGTGGCAGGGAAGTGGAAATAACAGGGTTAAGACATGCGGTGGACATGCACTAACTCTCCCGGAGTGTGCATAACCACTGCATACTGCGAACATGTACTAATAAGAATGAAAATTTAAAAGGAGTCTCGCTGGGATGTGGATGGTCTCTTGTGACCTAAGACTATCACTGATATTAAGGGTGGGGAGGATCTGAAATGTCTTATCCATTTGCAAGTTAAAAAGCAGGAGAGGAAACAGGCAGCAGTGGATGGTAAACATGGACCCAGACTCCCTTCCAGGGCACACCCCCCAGACGTGTGCCTGGGTATATGTAGTACAGAGGTCCATGGGGGAACGCTCATTGCAGCAGTATTTGTTATGATCCAAAGCAGCTAATCCCCAAGTATCTATTATCTACAGCGTGATAAATAAATCGTGACATATCAATGTTAAGGAATGCGATGTAAGAGTGGAGAACAAATTGCTAGTGGTTGCAGTGCAATGGAATATAACTGTAATGCTATTTTAGAAGAGGGCATACTCAGATTATATAAAGAAAGCTCAAATGCAACAATTACTTTGTATTCAATGAAATTGAAGCAGGGGTTGGTGTTTAGCAAATTGTAACTGGAAAGGAAAACACCAGGGCTTCTGGTTGGGGCAATGTGTCATTTCTTGTTGTGCTTAGTGGCCAAATACATGTATTCACATTGGCAAAAAACAAAAAAAAATATATGTATCTGTTTGTGATTTGATTACTTTTTATTCTCAAACAAAATGTTTACTTTTAAAAAAGAATATATCACTACACTTGGGCAGCTATATGTACTTTTGTCTATTTAGCTGGCTGTTCGTCTGGGTCCAAGACCATACCACGTACACAAAGGAGCAAGGGAGGACTTGTGTGGTCACTGTGAGAAGAGGTAGTACAGGTTACCTTCATTTCATGGCATAGAATGTTTTATATATAACCTGAAGTCAAGCCATTTATACTCTAGATGATGACTGATGCATTCTTCTCATTATTTAAATTTAGACTAGGAAAACTCATCTTATACCTGTCTACCATATTGTGACAGAGAGTGAGTGATGATCAGGCCGCCTGTGTGAGGAACACGCCTTTCACAGCAAGTAGGGACTTGTTCCACTGTTTCCCGTGTCTACTGTGGTCTCTGTTCGTCTTTGACTTTTCCAGTGAAAATGAAGGCGCAGTTCGCAATGTAGGAGATCATCAGCTCTCTTCTCTGTCAGCGTCACACTATGAAATGCGTCACTCTTACTCTGTGTGAATGAATGATTGTATAATATATGAAGTGAAGGGGTTCAACTTTAAGTAGCTGATATAAAACTAAATATGTAAATGCCATATTATATTTTTGTGTTTTGCAATAATTGGCATAGGTTCCTAAAATAACTTATTAACCTATTATTAGGAAGGCAGTTGCATATTGGGAGAATTATGCTACTTCATATAAATATTTCAACATATTTTAATGTCTTTGGAGACTAGAGTTTTTGAGTAAACATACATGAATTGAATATGTTATATTACATTAAGTTATAACATACCCTAAAGTTTATTTCAACTTGGCTATTAGGAAGATGGTTTTAAAATATGTTTTGTAAGAAATTTTGTATGTAAACATGACTTGTAATATATTCGCATATTCCAAGAAATGCCATTCAAAATCTAAAACTCTAAAATAAAATGAGAAATTCAGGCACAGTCCTCAAAAGCAGTTTTAACCTTCGTTTCCTCATTCATGCATCTACTGGTCCAACCGCCTGTTACTGCCTGATTTTCCTCCCGCTTCACCATATGGCCGGTCATCTGTTACACAATAACACAGAATGTCCCTGAGTCTATGGGAGAGACACCACTGCTGTGGAATTCACTGTCCAAGCTGCATAAACCTGGGCTAGGTGACTCTTCCTGTGCAAATCACACTTTACTCCCACAAAATAATGTACATTCACCTCGTTTTATACTATTAAAATAATAAGAGCACCATTTCTTCTGCCAAGTTATTTAGTCATATTCAAGCTTCTTGTTCTTCAAGCTGGCATCTTGTTCTTTCTTTTGCTTTTCTCATAAGACTGAGTGATTAGTTAAAATCCCACAGAGGATGCTTTTAAAATACCAACCAATCTGCTCTTTTATACACAATGGACTAAGTAGCAAATGCTTGTATATGTATGTTAGTGTAAAATTGATCATCTAACAAAAGTCCAACCTATTAAAGATTTGGACTATATTCAAAAAGGCTATATACATTTTCCCAGTAGCCAATGTGTTTATAAATTTTGTTTATATGCTTGAGTCAGGCAAAACACAGCCTCAAGTACAGTCAACATACAGACAGTATGCAAAGCCATGTTATTCATCTTCCAAGATTGAATAAATATTAACACAATAAGAAAAACCAAGGTTACAATTTTTCCTAGCTGTGTCTTCACGTTGGAGCATTCTCAGGACACACATAGGTTGAAGTATAGTCTGACACCACTGTGTACACCTATGTTATCCATTAAATTATAACAAATTGTCCTGCTGTATTCACCGGTATCATTTTTAAAGATAATCAAGGAAAATTCAGCAGTAGAATGAAAGCTGTATTGGAATTGTTGATGTAGAAATTGTTGATAAAACAAGACAGAATACAAAACCAAAAAGCCACCATAGTCATATGGAAAATTAATAGAAAAATATCTTAGGAGAAGACTTTGCAATGTTTTCACAAGGAAGCCTTTCAAAGGAATCCAAAATGTTTTTTTTTTTTAAAGTAAAAGAACAAAGACATTAACAAACAGACACAAAGTAGCATAAGAAATAGTACAATCAAAACATTTACAGACAAGGTGACAGGGACTCAGCAATGATTGTTGCTTTACCTATTGATATCTTCGAAGCGTATATTCATGAACACAGATATAGACATGCAAAATTGGTCAAACAATTAATCATCTCAACAATAGAAAACAAACAAACAAAAAAAGAAACCGGAAAGCATTAACGAAGAGGCACAAAGTAGCACAATAACAGTATGATCAGAATTGAATTATAGACAAAGCAACAGAAAACCTACAATAGTTGCTGCTTTGCATATTGGTATCTTCAAAGTGTGTGCTCAGGATAACACATACAGACATACAAGATTGATCAAATAAACCGTCATCAACTATTCTTTAGCATTAAGTGACATAATACAATAGTAGAACCATGTTAGCCCTCCTGCACATATGTATATACATACATATATTTTTGCCTCTTTCTTTTCTCCTTTCCCTCGTCCCATCTGTTCTTTGCTTTTGAACAGATTTCCTTCATGTCTCTTAGTTTATATTCCCACCCTCAGGTTCTTACACCAGTGACACAATACGTTACCTGCTCGTGTACCGCTGATTTATTTCACTTATGAGTATGGACTCCAGTTTTGACCATTTGCCTACAAATTCCCCAAAACTGTCTTTCTTTATAGCTGAATAATATTCCATTATATAAAAATGCCACAGTTTTTTAATCCAGTCTTCTGTGGATGGACACTTGGGTTGCTTCCACATTTTAGCTATTACAAATTGCACTGCTATAAGCATGGGTGCACATATATCAGAGTGATATGATGTTTTCAGATCTTCTGGGAAAATACCCAGAAGAGGAATAGCTGGTTTGAATGGAACCCCTAGACCTAGTTTGCTGAGGAATCTCCAAACTGCTCTCCACAGTGGTTGCACCAGTCTGCATTCCCACCAGCAGTGTAATAGAGTCCCTATTTCTCCACAGCCTCGCCAGCATTTGTTATTAGATGATTTTTTCATACTGGCCAGTCTTACTGGGGTGAGATGAAATCTCGATGTTGTTTTTATTTGCATTTCTCGAATGACTAAAGATGTGGAACATTTTCTCCTATATTTATTTGCCATTTGTATTTCTTTATCTGAGAAGTGTGTATTCATCTCAGATGCCCATTTCTGGATTGGGTCTTTGAATTTGGACAGGTACATGTTTTTTAATTCTTTGTATGTTCTAGATAGCAGTCCTTTGTCTGAGGGACAGCCAGCTAGGATTTTTTTCCCAATTTGTGGGTTTTCTTTTTACTTTGCTGGTGATTTCTTTAGATGTACAAAAACTTTTC
>PVLD010015763.1:0-47404 GCA_004027595.1 Dinomys branickii
TTCTTTTTAAAATTTTTTTATTTTAAACATTAAAAAAACTAATAGAACAACAATGAAGACAAAATTAAAACAACAAAAACAGTACATGACCTCAAAACAAAATGATAAGAATTAACAATGGTCACTACATTATATACTGTTATCTTCAGTGAAGTTCCTCAGTCCACTAGATATAAGAATGTAAGATTGATCAGACAATCAAAGACAGTAACAAGTAATAAAAAGAAAAAACAAAATTAGAAATGATGAAGCACTTCACCATACAAGATGGTTGGAGTTGAGCAATAGATCTTATACTGCATATTGTTCTTTTCAGGTCAGTCATTCTGATTACCAAATTCAAGTGTGCAAAATTGGTCAACAAAAAGGAAAATCTTAAGCATTGCCTGGTCTTTTTAATAAATCACAGACATCAGCAATACACCTATTCCAGCTATCCTTATATATTCATATAAATTTTTTTCATTAAAAAAAAACCAAATGACAAAAACAAATACACAAACAAAACAGCATAGAGAGCAATAAAAATGATACAGAATTTCAAAACATGGTGATAGGATATTAACAATGGTTGTCATATTGCATACTGTCATCTTCAGAATGGTTGCACATATAACCAGATATAAGCACGCACGATTGATCACACATTAACAGTTCCTCTCAAGACACCGACAGACAGTAGTACAATTATCCTAGCTAACCTGTGTATACATAGACATATTTTTCCCTCTTCCTTCTTTCTTTTTCCTGTCTCCTCCCTCATCCCATCTGCTCCTTCCTATTTGAGCAGTTTCTTTTCCCTGTAACTGATGGAGACCACCATGAAGCAGATCTGAGCAGGACTTAAATGAGTCAACTGACTTTTCATGTTCACTTGTGAATCTGTCCAAAGCCTGGGCTCCTTGTCTGGAAATGGCAGACTCATAGTGAGTGAATCTCTGTGAGTCACTAATCCGTACTAGAACCTGTAGTGGTGGATTAAGCCAGAAAGCCTCAAAGGACAAGATCACAGCCAAGGACAGCTGGATCAGATCTCAACTAGATAAGGACTACAGCCTCAGGCATCTCACTCTAGGCTGGATTAATTTAATACCTTACTTGGAGCAGTCCTTGAGTGGTTGTGCCGTTCTTGAGTACTCCCCTCCCTTCTTCTGATAACCAAATAAATACAGTGACCTACAGAAGGTCTTGGTCCTAGCCCTCAGAGAATCTAGAATTCTGTGTGAGAGTTTTGATCCCCCTGGAGCCCTGGAATCATTCCATTTGCCTCTTTTTATTTAGCTTTTGGCATATACTCATTCAGGAGATTGCAGACCTGATCAGCCCACAAAAACTAAGGGATATTATTAACCCAATTGTTATGGTTGTGTCAACTTGGGGAGTCTAGAGGTTTAACTAAAGAACTCAGCAGTTGTAAATCTTGGGGTAAACAGGATATGCCTTTACCCTTGTGGGATGTTGTTTATGTTAATTTGGGAAGCTTTAAAGGTTAACTGTGTGACTCAGCAGTAAGCCAGGTGTTTATTTGCATTCATTCTAAACCTGTGCAAGAGGAAGGCATACAGAGGGTGTGGGTGTAGAGAACCACCCCCCCTCACCTCCCCAGAGCTGGTAGACTATAAAGAGAAAAGAAGGACTGGGTTTGAATTCTTCGGAGGAGCTCCGGTCTTCGCTTACAGCTGGGTCGTCTCCTGGCTTCTGGTGCAGACTCTTTGGCTTCCGCCAGGGACTTCATCATAGATTCATCAGCATTTCGTGGCAGACTCAACAGACCTTGATATGGACTTACACAGATACTGCGGTGAGTTCCCAGGCCCCAGGCCTGGGCTAATCAATCTCCCGTGTGCAGACACCCTCTGCACATTTCCTCATCTAATCCTATAGCTGACCATTGTAAGCCAAATAGGTAATTTGTTGTATATTTGTATATCTTGCGTTAAATCTGTTTCTCTAGTAAACCCTGACTGATACACCAATATTTCACAATATCTATTGTACCTTTCAGATTTTATTTACTCTTCCAGGTTCTTTTAGTAGGGAGGAAATATGATGTTCACACGTGTGTGTGAAATAAATCAATGTGAATCTGATTTATTTCACTAATGAGTATGGTCTCTAGTAGTATGCACTTACCTACAAAAGCCTCTATCTTTCTTTATAGCTGAGTAATGCTCCATTGTATAAAAATATCACATCTTTTCTATGCATTCCTCAGGTGATGGACATTTGGGTTGTTTCCAAGATTTAGTTATTGCAAATTGCACTGCTATCTTTAAATTTGCTGATTCTTTTGGTTATGATGTAACATAATATTTTTAATCTACTGATTTTACATAATTTTGAAATCTATCATGTGTTTATGGCTCAAAACTTAGGATTCTTCTTTCTCTGTTGAGCACAGCAGCCAACTCCAAGTAAGAAATTTCATAATATGAAGGCCTTTGAATATTACAGACAGTAGGAGCCTAGGGAGAAAGAATATATATTCTAATTGTCAGTTAAGTATGCTCACACTGAGGGGCTACTGGAAACTTTTATTTCTCAGATTAACAACTTACTCACTTAGACAAATTCTAGTTTCTCCGGCGAGTTGCCAGAATGGCACTTGCAGTTATAGAGACACAAAGAAAGATCACATCCACTCTTTTAGGTAATGGTATAACTGGATACATTTTTTTTTTTTGCCGGAAAACTTCTACATATTTTGAATTACAAGGAAGATACAGGGGCTGGGGATATAGCTCAGTGGAATAAGCACCTGCCTAGCAAGCGCAGGGTCCTGAGTTCAATCCCCAGTACCGCAAAAAAAAAAAAAAAAAAAACAAGATACAATTTAGGTTTTAAGTGGTGTTTTTTTTTTTGGGGGGGGGCAGTACTGGGGATCGAACTCAGGACCCTGCGCTTGCTAGGCAGGCACTTATTCCACTGAGCTATATCCCCAGCCCCTTGGAAGGTATAATTTAGAAGTTGTTAAAAAGAGGAACCTTCTAGAAATCTCCTCAAATCTTTTGGGATTGCAATTACTATCCTGTGTCTTTTTTAAAAAACGTTATTCAGATTGATTGCATATATATATATATATATATATATATATATATATATATATATATTTTTTTTTTTCTCCAATTAGATTTTTTTTTATTTTTAAAAGTGGTCATGGGGAAAGCCCGGTCTGGGGCAGAGTGGCTGCTGAACTTGCACAAGCTATATCAGCCACAAGCTATATCCAGGTATATCCCAGCCACAAGCTCTATCATTAAGAACTGTAACAAAGACAGTGCACTGCTGCTTTGGTGTGCAGCTCCCAAGGGGCATGAGACAGTGAGGGAAAAAGGATCCTTCCTCCCACTAAGAGGCTATGGAACACTTGGATGGCTGTTATTTCCTTTCACTGCTGTGAGGCTTTCGTAGTGCATGGTGGCCTGCAGCAACCATCTACACTTCTTATTCAGGTCTATGACACCACAGTGGGTGTGCCCAAAGCTCCTCTCAGCACAGCCTCACTTCCACACTTTGATTCAGAGTCAGCCTCAAGGTTGTCTTGCCTGGACAAAGAGACCCTGCTGCTACCAGCCTGCTTTTAGAACCTAGGTCCTTCTCCACCAAACCATCCCATCGATGCATGGCTCTAGGAAATCTGCCTAATGCTTTGGGCAGGCTGTGGTTCTGTTATTCTGGGTCACACATAGGCTGCTGCTGCTACTGCTGCTGCTGATCAAGACTGGAGGATGAGCTTCCTTTTGCTGCATTTCTTCTAAGGAAGCTTTACACCTATTGTTTTTAGCTACCCCAAAAATGCTGTGGTTCTATTAGGTTTATGTCCCAGCCTGCACATGCTGATTGGCTGGTTGGGTAACAGTCATTGCTACTACTGTCCAAATCTGAGCATTCCCACCAAATCGGTGTCACCCTTGTGGGGGAGGGCTAAACACACTCCCAGAGCTACAGGGCTTCATTATAATTTGACTTTTGTTTCTCTATTTTCAGTTTTCTCTTAAAAGACTTGCCTATGTGTCTGAACCCCTGTCTGGTACCCATCATGGATGGTTTTTTTTTTTTTTTTCCCCAGAAAGCTTCTTAGCACCTATAAAGATAAATGAATTTAAATTAGCACCATGATTGGAGCTGTCAAGTCATTTTAATAATAAGACATACCTGAACCCCAGGTCCTGCTTAAGAAGGAGTCTTGTTACTCCAGAGGGTTTTTCCTTCATTACAATAATCAATCATTCATTTAGGATCACAAAGCAAAGCATGTAAACTGCAGCAGTCTCTGACGTGCTCAAGAATCACAAACAGTAATGTCATAACCAGGAACACACTAGACACGGATCTGTCTCTTTAGTTTGAAGTCTTATTTTAACGGAATCCTGCCTGTTTTTAGAGACAAAGTGACATTTTATTGGTTAACTGGATGAACCGCTTTGTATTAAATACTGAAAACAGCTGCAAATGATGTCATAGGTTGTATTATCCCTTGCCCATTGAATTATATTCTTTTATTTTTCGACATTATAAAAAATAAGATCAATTGATGTATATGGTTGTCACTACTTTTAAAATACAGTTGAAGAGTAATTTATCTTGTAAGGATCTGCTCTCAACTCATCTTTCTAGCTTTCTTCCTGCTAAATGTACTGAAGCCAAACCTGGACTTGTCTCAGCTGCTTAATCACTCCATGACTTTGCTTAACTCCTAACCTCTGTCTCTGCTCCTCTCTCTGCCTAAAATCTTTGTATTTACCCCATTCTCCCTGGCAGAGTCTTATCCATTCCAATTTTGCATAAAGCTCACATTATCAAAGCCTCTGTCCCCACCTCCAGCTAACTGCTGCAACCAAGTTAATTTCCCCCATGAGAGTATACTTCTCTGACCAACATCTAACTTGTTTACTGCTATGGTGCAGCCCCTATCACAGACTCTGGCACGTGCAGCACTTAGTAAACAATACTTGAGCTTCAGTAAACATTCATATAGTATAGCAGCAATATGGGTCCTTAGGCTAAAAATGCTAAACATACCTTATTTCAATTATGTAACATAAATAATCTTTGATCCCAAATGTCTCATGTAATAAAAAACGTTATAGATTAAAAAATCCTCCTGTGATGGGTAGTTTTATCTGTCCATTTGGTTCGAATGTGGTGCTGAGTCATTTGATGAAACACCAGTCTAGATGTTTCTGTGACTGTAATTCACAAATATGATAAACATTTGTGACTGGTTCTTTTTTTTTTTTTTTTTTTTTGCAATACAGGGGATTGAAACTCGAGGGGGCTGTACTGGTGAGCTACATCCCCAGCCTGTTTTAGTTTTTAATTTTGAAATAAGGTCTGTAATTGTTTGGACTGGCCTTGACCTAGCAATTCCTCTGTCTCAGCCTTCCTACTGGTTGTATTGTAGGTGTGTTCCACCATGCCCACCCCCAGTTGACTTTAATAAAAGACATCACCCCAAAAATGTGTGTGGGCCTCCTTCAAAAGCTGAAGACCTTGAAGTTTCTAAAAGAACAATGAATTCTGTTTCAAAACACCAGTATGCCATGCTTCCTGTGTGCCCACCCTGCCTGGCCTATGCTGCAGGTTTCAGACTCAAGACTCTAACATAAACTCTTACATGTATTTCCAGCCTCCTAGCCTGAACACATACGAAAATAAGTGATAAATCCAAGAGAAAACTTACCCAGAGTTCTTTTTAAATAATAACATCTGCCTATTTATCCCTTGCTGTTATATATTTGCCTAAAATTATAGAAAATAAAAATATCTATACTTTTTATTATTGTCCATCTATCTAGCCTCTATTTTTCCATCCACTCAATCATTCACCTTTTGATATAGATGCAAATACAGTGGTGCCTCAGTTCACGAACTTAATTCATTCTACAATTCTGGGGAAGTTAGCTGGCCTCATCCCCTGATGTGGAGTTTGCAAGCAGAAGCAAAATTTTGCAAAACGTTTCTATTGGTGAACTGAATTGTTTGCTGAAAGAAGGGTCCATGAACTGAGGTAGTATGATATGTCTCTCTCCTTTCTATGATCTCTGTCAGTAATCTATAACATTGGCCAAAGTAGAGTCTATTAATTAAGTAGGCGTGAAAATACCTTATGAAAACCTGGAAAAATTTTCTGAATCATCCTCTTTAGACTCAAGATATAGTAAATTTTATAGTTTTTCTACATTGTCTTAACAACTTTTACAGATGTATTTTTCCTTAATATGTGAGATGTTTGCACATACTTGGTAAAAATTATTGTCTTCATTCATGTTAATAAATTTTGGCAGAGTTGCCACCTTAGAAAACTCATAGAAAGAATTTCATTAACATAAAGCATTTAAAACTTTTTAACATTGACATTAACATTTTCTTTACAATTTTTAAATATTCAGTGTTTCTAAGTATAACATTATTATATTTCAATCTTATGATCCCCTTTTCTATGAAGAGAAACTGACCTCTACAAAATGAAATCTGCTTTTGATCCCACAGAAGATAACACAGGTTGGAGGAGCTCTCCCTTCCGTCGGTCACTGTAGGAGATGTGAAGCCTAAGAATTTCCAGATTCTTCCTATTGTCATAGACTTTTATATTGTTCACTATACAAAACAGTATTTTAATGTGCGATGTTAAAATATGATCATTTTAAATGTAAACTTGGCTTAATGGCATAGGGAGCTGCATGTTGGGGTCACCCAGCTCCCCAGATGATCAGTTCGAAGCTCGTCTCCTCTCATCCATGGGTCTCCTGCTCTCGTGTCACTCAGAAGCAAGTCTCAGTTATTGTGTCCTGAAACACTTCAGTCTGACTCTCAAGAAGGTGAGGACCCTGAAGAGAAAGTAGCCATCAGATGATTATCTCATATAAAATTTAAAAGTTTCTCAATTCATAAATACCCTGTGAATATTAAGAGTTCCAAGTCTCCAAATGGTATTTTTAAAAATAATTTGTTCCAATCAGGATCCAAATGTGGCCTCCTAATGTAATTCATTTAGATATGTTTTGACTTTATTTTTAATGTATAAATTCCTCTTCTGTTCTTTTCCCCTTATAATTTATTTCTTGAAGAAAGTCAATTATCTTTCCTATAGGATTTATAATAGTCCTAATTTTGCAAATTACATCTCAGTCTGCTCTGTAATGATTTCCTCTGTCCTCAGTATTGCTTTTGTAAATTGGTAGTTGGATGGAAAAACTCGCTGAGATTTGCTTGATTTGTTTATTTAAATTTTGTGGTTTAAGACTACTTTGGAAGTTACATTATATTCTTTGGGATTCACATATTTTTGGTTTTTCTCTTTTTATAGTGTTAACACCCATGTATTAATGGTATTCATTAATTCATGTGGCGTTGTTAAGTGAGGGAATAATTCTAATACTCTTTTTTTTTTTGGCGGTACTGGGGATTGAACTCAGGACCCTGCGCTTGCTAGGCAAGCGCTTATTCCACTGAGCTATAACCCCAGCCCAATTCTAATACTCTTATTTACCCAGTGAGATATTTCTCTACTGAGTAACCTATTCCAATGTACTATTTTGTTTCTCAGTAATTTGGTTTGCCAGAAATGACATGATAAATACTTCTTTTCATTTTCATGTATTTTTAGAATATAGTTTAGCATTCCCCCAATGGTGACCATTTAAAATTGTGTGTGTGCGTGTGTGTGGTGCTGTGAAGCAATATTGCTTTTTGCTTTTTTTTTTTTTTTTTGCGGTACTGGGGATCGAACTCAGGACCCTGCGCTTGCTAGGCAAGCGCTTATTCCACTGAGCTATATCCCCAGCCCCCTAGGCTTTGGATGACTGGTTTTGTATTAGTAAGTCAAACATTGAGTAAGATTGGATTATTCTAAATGCAAAATCTAGAACATGTTTTTACAGCAAAGAACTCAGCTCTCTCATGCAGTGGACATTCTGACTTTATTTATGGTCATAGTGTTGAGTTATAAAAATGAGGTTATTTTACACATCTCTAATAAATTTGTTCTCTCCCTGGAGAAAATTTTACATGGGGAGCTGAATTATTATATGAAATCTACTTGGTGAGCTTTGTTATAAGAACAAAACTTGGTTCATTAGATAGGTTTTTAGCAACAAGCACCACAACTGTAATACCTTGATGCATCTGTTTCTACTCTGAAATTATTCCTGCAAATAGACCTGTTTTACTGGCACAGAGAAGCTGTTCTGTATCTTGATTGACACTATTTTTCTTCCAAATTACCCTGAAATCTTGGCTTGACAGATTTATTTTATTTTTAATTATGACTTTGTATATTTTCCTTGGGAGCAGAGAAGAGAGTGAAAAATCTATCCCTACGAGTGAAACAAAAATCTCCATGGACCAGAAAGTCACTCATCAGGGTTGGCTGAGAGAAAAGATCAGGTGCATAAAATCTTACAGGGAACTCCAGAGCTAGAAAGTGCGTCTGGCCTTAGCATAAGGAGAGTTGAAGATTCCGCAGGAGGCCTCGTTCTTGGGTAGCTTATCCTGAAACCAGAAGCCCCCGCACCCATCCAAGTCCCTGTTGTAAATATGCACCCTACAAAGACAACATGAAACGTGAAGTCCACCGTGGGGTATAACTGTGGGGAAGCCAAGTTACAAATCAGCAAGAATTCCAGGGAGATGGAGATGTGTCTTTCTGACTGTATGATTTTGCTTTGAACAATTAAAATATCCAAAATAACCATACAATTAGATAAATTGGACTCCATAATTTTCTTTATGTGTAGATTGAAATTTATAACTGAGTGGGGTGTGGTGGTACACGCGTGTAATCCCAGCACTTGGGAGCTGAATCAGGAGGATGGCTGTGAGCTCAAGGTCAGCCTGAGCTACAACATAAGGGGCTCAAGGGCAGCCTGAACTGTACAGTGAGACCTTGTCTCAGAAAAAGAAAGGAAGGGAGGGAGGGAGGGAGGGAGGGAGGAAGGAAGGAAGGAAGGAAGAAAGAAAGAAAGAAAGAAAGAAAGAAAGAAAGAAAGAAAGAAAGAAAGAAAGAAAGAAAGAAAGAAAGATTTATAATTGACTTTTTGTGACCAAATAACCTCTTAGAGCTACTGAACAAAGACCTCTGAGTAGGAAAAAAATGCACTTACTTTATGGAAGGCATTGGGGAGATTAAACCAGAAAAAAAGCATTTTCTCTGCATCTATACCATTAACAACAAGAGTGTGCTGGGGACGCCAGGCACACCTTGGACTCCATCATGAATCAGGGGCACAAAGCTGATACGTAGGTCCTGTGGGCTGCTTGGACTTACCAGGCACTTGGAGGAGGGGAAGGGTATTGATGGAATAAATGAAGTAGTACAATAAATTATGAGAAAAAATGCTAATGAGAGTGAGCATGGAAATAAACCCATATTTCACATGAAGACTGGGGGAAGCTGAGTCTCTAAAGGTTGTAATAGCCTGAGGCATCTATGGCAGCAACTCAGGCTATGACAGGAGCCAGGAGCTGGCAGTTTGAGCAAAAGGAGACAACCAACTTCTTCTGAAAAGAAGCTTGTTCTGAAAGTCAGCACAGTCATGGCGGCACATGCCTGTATTCTAAGGCACTTGGGAACCCGAGGGAAAAAGATCAAGTGAGCCCGGGAGTTTGAGGCCAGCCTGGGTAACACAGTGAGACCCTGTTCTAAATAAATAAACAAATAAAAATTTTAAAATACCAAAAAAGAAGCAAAAAACAAAAAGTGAGCTTGATTTCTTTTTCTGTTATTGTCCCTATTATCCTATTATTGTCCCAGGTTGTCTGTTATTTGGTTATTGCTCCAGATTGCTTTAAAAAAGAATTCTGTCAAACATTTCAGATTAAAATACTTTATGTCATGAAAGTCTTCCAGAAAATAGAGACGAGTTAATAATTTACAACTCTTCTTCTGAATCCAGACTAGCTCTAATACAAATAGTAATTCTAATAATAATCTGTAAGAACTTCTGACAAGAAGAGAAAATAATGACCAATATCACTTCCTTAATGTAGATGCTAAAAACTATAATAAAATTTTAGTAAATCAAACAGATTAGGAGAGATAATACATCATAATAAAGTTAAGTTTGTCCTGAGTTATAATTTATTTTACTATTGGAAAGTAAATCTGTGTTCTTCATCATATTAGCAGATTAAAAGAAAAAAATCTGATGAACAGGGCACAAGATTTAAACAAAGAACATTTGACAAAAGCCAGTACTCATTCATGTCAATGAAAAAATTTAACAGTACAATAGGAACAAAAGCACTCCCTCAATCCGAAAACATGCATCTATAAAATTCTACAGGTAACAGTTGTTTTAAAAGATTGCACGCGCCTCCCCAAACTGAAAAGGAAAGCAAGTGTGCTCAATATAATGACTTACCCTTCATTCGTTATGCTGCCAAGCAACGCAGGAAGGGAAACAAAAACGGATTAAGAACAAAACACAGGAAGAATTAGAGGGATAGCACTTGAGAATAAAGAAGCATAACTGCCTTTATATACATACGGCATGACTACATGTATAGAAAACCCACAGGAATCTAAGAAAAACATCCCCCACATTTATTCTGAAGTGTTGGTATTCTAGCCTAACTCTCAAAAGGCAATATTCTCTGAGTACCTGGCGCTTTCTTCCACGTTTTTGTTTTCAAATGTATGATGCACTAGATTCTTATCTCTGATCCACAGAAGCTCTAAGTAGTCTATGCTTAGTTATTAGATTACAAAACTTGTGATGTGTTTTGGCGCTCGTTCTTTAGCAGAAACGGTGGAGCCCAGCACTGTGCTGTGATATTTCTGCCCGTCTGAATGGTGATTTAAGACATTAGGTTTTGTTGTTTAGTATAAAGCTCAAGTCATTTGCTAATAGTAAATAAGAATAGATTGGATATGAGTCATAACTCTCACCTTGCAAACAACAGAATATCTTCTTTTTCAAAAACACCCTCCTAAATATATTTTAAAGAAATCTAGCATTGCGGAGTGACTCCATCGATTAAGAATATAAATGAAAATACTAGAAGCGTTCATGGAGCTGAACTTCACATGCCTGTACTATTACAGAATCCTCTAAATGTCAATTCTTTAGGGTGGAGGGTAATGCAAGTGAATAAGGATCCATGTTACTGTTCTTCATCTTGGAATCCAGGGAGATGAGGTGAAGCACTATTCCCATCTTTATTGACAGCATCTTGCAGGAAGTGACAGTTAAAAGAACTCTGACCAGGAGACTACATAGAAGATTCCAGGTGATTCCAAGTGTTCATCCATGCAGTGAACTTTGTGCTCTAAACAAAGGGAGAATATATTTGCCTCTTCTGTGCTTCAGCTATGTGAACTCTAAGTCCAATTAGCAAATGGTCTGGATGTTCATCTCATCAAATTTACATGAAGATAAAATCAGCTTAAAATTTAGCTATATTATTCAATGTTAGTATAAATCCTGGAGTGAAGATTAAGTTGTTTCCTGATACAAGGTGGGTTTTGACAAAGAAGCTTTCTGATGGAAGGTGTGTTCCAAGGTGACACTCTCTGGGGATATTGTGGGTGAGGAGGGTTGTGGCAGCACAGAGGAAGTAGTACTTACAGGAAACTCTACCCTATGCACCATGGCTACATGAGGTGGTGTGAGAGGCACCAGCACTGCACACATCCCGGCAAAAAGACTGGAAGCATCCTGAAGGGATAGCAAACAGGTGTGTTATGGTTGATACATTGTGTCAACTTGGAGAGTCTAGAGGTTTAGCTGAGTGACTCAGGAGGAAGCTGGGGTGCTTACTTTGTATACAACCTGAGCCTGTGGAAGAGGAGGGCATGGAGATTGTGTGAGAGTTACACGCCCCCTGGGTGGGGGTAGCCTGTTTACAATGTAAAGGAAGAGAAAAGGCTGCTTGCACCCATTCCTCCTTTTTGCTGGTTGTTTTGCTGTGCTCTGCCGCCATGAACGTTTGCCCTCTGCCATGTGCCACTCTGCCTCTGAACCAGCCAAGCGTGGACTGAGACCTCCATGAACTGTAAGCTAAATAAACCTTTCCTTCCTTCATTTTGGGTGTTGGGTATTTTGTCTTGGCAACAATTTGTCTCGGCAACAAGAGAAAAGTAACCAAGACAAGGTGAAATACAGAAAATGGAAACACTAGAATTAAAAGAGTAAAGCTGTCCATTAACCCAGGTGTAGGAGTGGTCCAGATACAATAAAACCCAACTAGGTATCTACAGGAAACACACATCATCCACAAAGATGCATGTTGCATGCATGTATGCACATACACACACACATACACACACACATACTGTGTTAGTGACCTTCCTGTTGCTGAGACAAAATACCTGACACATGCCATGTAAAGGAGGAAAGAATTATTTCAGCTATTTCAGTCCAGGCCTCCAAGGAACGCATGATGTGGTGAAAGGGCACTTAACCTAATAGTCAGTGTTGGCAAATAGAATGCTGAAGTGATATGTGAATAAAGAAAGGACTGTTGCATTGGTCAAAGTTCAAACAAAAAACAGAACCAATAGGAGATTTATACTAAGAAATTTATTGCAAGGAATGAACTTACATCGTCCTGGGTAAGTCCAGTATCTGTAGGGTAGCATGCTAGGAAGAGTAGGCTGGAATGCTCAGGCACAGGCTGATGTCCATAAGCAGAATTTCTTCCTCTTCAGAAAAGCCTCTCCTTTGGAGGCCTTTCAACAAATGGAAACAGGCCTTGTTAGATATCCTAGGATAATCTCCCTTACATGAAGTTAATGGGTTATGAACATTGGCCTATACATCTACAAAATATTTTCACATCCACACCTACATGAGTATTTGGTGGAATAAAGACAGATTTTACTAGATGAGTTGACACATAATACTGCTCATACCTATTGGGATATAAAGTCTTACGTACTGTGTACACCCATGAATTATAACTTAATAGCATTGAAGAAGGGCTTACAGAAGGAGTAACATTCCTTGTAAGAGGCTGTGGCCCCAGCTTTAAAAAACCCTGATTGAATGGTGATGTGTAGGCTTCAAAGTCAATAGAAACCATAGTTTATCTAAATAATAATAGATAATAATAATTATTTACTCTTTTGACATGACTAATTATTATGAGTTTCATCTTCCGCAAATGTAACTAAATTCTAATTCCTTACAAGTAAGGACTACTTACTCTTTAGTTTTGAAAATTCTTTTTAGATTTCCTTTTATAACATCTTTTGTGCATAAATACTACTAAATAAAGGAAAAGAAGTTTTAAAAAGCACTAGAAAGGAAACTGTCTCACATTCATCACTCTTGCTATGCATAAAATTTGAATATTACAGAATCTTCTGCAGATTAAATACGACTGGGAAAATACTACCTTGTAGACAGTTATAAAGATAATATAAATCTCAACTACAAGATTAAAATATTTGCTTCACTTTGAAGCAGCAAATGTTATTTTCTAGTACAAATGATTACTAGTAAATAGAAAGGTTTCTTGCTGCCATTAACTGAATTATAATTCATACCAGTCAAAAGGCAAAACTTTTCATCTCATAAAAGATAGAATAACCTGAAGAAAGTTATTAAGCCTAAGTATGGTAAATAGATGGGGAAAAGGCTTGAACGAGGTATTGAAATGAACTGGTGCAGGTTTATTATTCTGGACATGTTGTACATTTGCATGGATCCCTTAATTATTTTAATATAGGCAGCTGAGACATAAAGGATGCGCTCTCTTATTTAATTTTTAAGAGACGAAAGGCCACTGCTAGCAGATACATTTTAAGCCTGAGGACCACCAGTAAAGAAATGCCTCTGATCAGATTTAATTTAGAGAGCAGTGGTTCTTGCTCCATAGCGCACAGTGAGAAGTGTTCAGGAAGCACCGCGGGCGGGTTTCCGGACCCCCTTCCCGCCCATAGGGTTGAGGAGTATCCCCAAAGACCTGAGGCCGTCCGAGTAGATTCCTGACTGATCACAGGAAAAAGTTTCAAGACACATGAGCGGGAGGCAGAGAAAGGCTTTATTAAGTAGCGATACAGAAGTGCACACCGGGAGAAGATAGAGCGTGGCTCGTCCAGGGAAAGGCGCCCATGCCGAGGTGGGAATGTGTACGTGCCCTGGACGGTACAGAGGGAATACAGACAGAGGTGACCTGGGGTAACTGATTGTATCCTGCAGGTGTAGTTTTCTTAAAAGTATAATTTAAAAATTAGGATTTTCTTTGTTTCTTATCTACCCATATTTATTTCTTCTAGGATTTGGCGTTTTGGTCGTAATTTTGATCCTTTAACTCCCCCTCTCTCCTACCTTTGACACCCGACCCCTTTCTCCATCTCCAAGAATCTACCTTGTAGTTTCCTGTCGTCCTCTCTCTATTTTATTTGTTTATTTGTTTACTTTTAATTTTCTTATGTAAGACAAAAATGCTATATGTAGCTTTCTGCATCCCTCTTAGTTTGTTTTTCACGATGGTGCCATGTTTATAGCAGCAGTGCAATGTACAGTAGCTAAGTTTTAGAAGCAGCCTAGATCCCGTTAGCACACAAATGGACAAAGAAAGTGCGGTACATATAAGCAATGGAGGTTTGTTCAGCCGTAAAGTGGCATGAATTCATGTCATTTGCAGAGACACTTTGATTTGAGCCTTCAGGGAAAAACTGAGAAGTCGCTGCTTTGTCACTTCTGCTGTTTGCGTCTGTGAGCTGTATAGACCTGGACTCTCTAACACTCTCGGCCAGGCCGCTTGCCTTCCGGACCTTTCCAGAGTTCATTTTTCTACTTAAAAGTTATTTTAGCCCTTAGAAAAATTGTGATAACAAAATGGAGCCCCTAATTTCAGGTTTTTATTGAGAGATGGAGCTAGTGATCTAAGAAGGTGCAGATTATAGCCTAAAACCAAGGAGAATGGAAAAAATAAAATGTATTTTCCTTCCCCTAATAGGTCTCCAACATGGTTCAGGATAATTTTGTTCTGTCCTAATTGTGACTTCAAATTCTTTCAGATCCAACCAAATGCACTTTCCTGATCAAATGGAAAAAGCATGTGTAAATGATGGAAATTTGTTTAAATTTATGGCTCTTTTTCTTGTAATACTCATGAAGATTCAGTTTTGTGACTATAGAATTGTCCCAGTTTATAAAGCTATTACAGGACGAAACTGACAGTGGCTTAGGATCTCCTGATCCTGGGTAATGGCCACTATGGTGTCCTTTACATTGGGCAGAATGCTCACAGCAAGCGGGATTTATTGATGTTGATTGGCTGAATCAATGTAAGCAATCTGCTCACATCATCACTACACTTTCCTGACGATCTGAAGGACACCACAAGGACTGGTATCAATACTTACAAACTTTAGGACTCCAATTCTCTATTCCTATGTCAATGAATGTAAAGCAACATGTATCACAATTGTAACAATATGCATTTGCTTGTTTCTTATTATTTTTTGGATGCTAGGAGTTGAACCTGAGGCCTCACACATGCTAGGCAAGGGTTCTACCATTGAGCTACCACCCCATGCCTAAAAATATTTATTTGATGTTAACTTAGTCTTTCACAAGTCCTTCCTGTGTTGATATCATTACTATTCCTACTGGGATTCCCAGAAGAAAGGCTACGGAGGCAATAGTTTCAGACCACTGGTGAGTCCAAGCTATTGTGTATCTTGAATAGGGCAAAAGTTTCTCACATGGGCTTCCTGCCACAAACAATGAGGATCTGAACGGCACCACAAGCACTGGTATCAATACTTACAAACTTTAGGACTCCAATTCTCTATTCCTATGTCAATGAATGTAAAGCAATGCATATCACAATTGTAACAATATGTATTTGCTTGTTTTTTATTATTTTTTGGGTGCTAGGAGTTGAACCTGAGGCCTCACACATGCTAGGCAAGGGTTCCTGTTAGGCAATAGGCTTCCTGCAATAATTTTTTGAAGAAATTCTAGTGCTGCATGTTGATGTATCTTTTTGTGCACTAATCTATGACTCATTTTTATGATTGAAAATGTTTTGGAAGTTGTCAAAAATTAATAATGGGTTTGTTAGCACATGAATAGACTCATTAATCATTAATGTGACTATTGAAAATCATTTGTAGTGATTAGTTTCCTAGAAATTTGATTTTATTTTTAGTGTTACTTCTTTCTGCTGAGAAAAAATTATAGTTTCTTTGCTTTTATAATTGTTATTGTACTAGTGAAAGTAATCACTAATATTTAACTTTGCTTGGCCTCCGGCAAAATCATGACTTGGGCAAAGGTTATTTTGATCATTTGCCACTTTATACTCAGTATTTACTTTATTAATTCATGCACAAATAATTGATCTCTATATAAATTCATTGGTGACCTTGAGCAGTTTTGGAGGAGTAACAGATACAAGCACGACCGAAACGGACTTGAGGGAGATAGAATGAGCGGAACTGGAGATAGCATGAGAAGTTTTGCTGAAATGGTGACAAAGAATCAGAATGATAAAGAAAATGGACCTGGGTACAAGAGGCTGTTGTAAGTGGAAGGGACAGTAGCATATGGGTCTGCTGATGAGAGAACTCAGCACAGACTGAGGACGTCACGGAGGAGAGAAGGAACCATTACAGGAGTGTTGCCCTTCAGTAAGGCAAAGGGGATAGAATAACCAGCCAGTAGAGGGACATCGTTACTTATGATCATTCCTAAGGGTGTTCTGTTGGGTTTTTGTGTGGCCAGGTTAGGGACGGGATTGTGACTGAGTACAGATATTATACCTGCTTGTTTTCTCATCGAAATGATGAATTTAAGGGCTCTAGAGACATTCAGGGGATTTGAGAACAAAGGTATGAAACACTTCAGTAGGGGAGCGACTAATCTGAGGACGCGCAGCGCCGGTGCCACTAGTGCTGGCCGGCCCCCACAGGGCGGGTCATGAACTTGCTGAGGTGCAGCCACATTCACCGTCTACACATTGGGATGGAGTAGATAGGAAATTGGATTTATCCCTAGATGGCATTTAGCCAGGCAATTAAAGTGAAAGGAAGAAAAGTCAATAGGATTCAGGAGGGTGATTATTACAAAGGCCATAGCATCAGATCCAGATCAGGAAAGCAGTGCATACGTGAAGGGCACAGAGGACAGTAAAATGTTGTGAGCCACAGACAAGCAATTCTTGGCATTAAAGAAAACTCAGAGTCAGGATATTAAAGAGATCGAGCTAGGAAGATAGGAAGTGCTAGACGGAACATGGGAGGCTTGATATGAGAGTCGTCATTTTTCTCATCCTTAAAAATTCTACCTTCCGGCATAGTCAAGCCAATTAAGTGAGCAGTGCACATGAAGGAGCACACAGCACAATCCCGTGACAAAGCAGATCGCCAATAACACTCACTGGCTCTCATTCTTCATTAGCATTCTGTGGCTGTGTACAGCCCCTGGCTTAAGGCTCCAGGAATTGGAGACGCAAAAGTGGAGATGCAATTCTGCATATCATTGCTGATCAAGTAGCATTACAGGCGGAAGTATATAGACACCACGGCTACCTAAGCATTTGAGTCTTACTGGGTAAGTATCCCCTGGTCCTCCTTGGCAAGGTCACACTAGAAACCATATCTGTCTATCTGGCAGAAGGAGAAAGTCCAGGAAATGGCAGGTGAAATGGTTGAGAAGATGATGCTATGGACTCCAAGGGTCATGCAGAGGCAACTTCCATAGGGAAAGATCACAGCCTGATGGGCTTATACAATGGAAATTTAGTTCTGGACTCTAGAGATCCAGTGTGAGGAGCCAGTATCTGGTGAAGGCTTGCACCTTGCATTGCATATGGCCACCTTCTTGTTCTGCTTATGTGAGCTTTTCTGGAGCATGTGAGGGACCGTCAGTGTCCCTTCTGATTAAGACACTATTCGTATTAAACCAGGGCCCTCCCACTCATTTAACCTTAATTATTCTCCTAGGTCCTTCATTCCAAATGCCTCCACACTAGAGGTGAGGGCTTCAAAAAGTGAATTTTAAAAAGGAAAAGAACATGCAGTTCATAAGATTGGAGCTCACATTTAGAAAGAAAATTCCGGGAGGATATAATCAGATCAGAAATGATCAAAGTCAGATATCTACTAACTTTGAAGCAGTTTTTAATTTGAAGCATTTTGAATGGTGATGTGCATCTACAGAAAAAACGTAGTCACTTCTCAGGAGACAGGCTTCCTACTGGGGCTCCCGACAAGCCCATCTTACTGCTCTCATGCAAGAGGCTACAGGTGTTCAGTAACAGGCAGCTGAAAATATCTCAGCTAGTTCGGCACTCAGAGCGTACAATAGTTTGGAAGTGCTGAAGATGCAGGACCTGGACTGAACTCCCAGCTCCAAAACACACCCTACCTCCATCCTGAGGAGGAAAGAGCTTTGACTGCCACTACTGGCAGCCAACGAGTCGAAGAGCTCTTGCTATAGGGGTTCTTGGGTTCTGAAATGTGTCAATCATTTACTCCTTCAGCAAATATGTGGGACCAAGTGAACGAACAGGTGAGTAAACAATGCAGGGTGCTTCTGCCAGTGTCACTGACTGGAAAGCCATGTAGCCTGGGCCCCGACTGGGAAAGCTGCCACTGATGCTGCAGGAAAATGCCAAGTCAGAGCACAGCTTACAAAATCAGGAGCTGCCGCGAGCTCCACAGTTACGCCACCACTGTCGGGACCCCTAGTAGCAACACAGGCTGATGCTTTATTTTCCCACATTACTCAGTTCCAAATTCACCTCTCATTTAACTGCTGGATAGAGCCACAGTCACTTGCAGAAACCTTTGCTCAAATGTGTTACATCGTCATTTCAGAAGAAAGACCCAATATCTTCTTTTTTTTTTATGAAAAAAAGTGAAACAAAATTTCATAATAAAATAATAGGAGAATAACAATAGTTAATACATCAAGTATTGTTATCTTTAAAGTAGTCAATCCAAGTACAAAATATAGGTGTAAAAATTCTCTAAATGACATTAGCACAAACCTTTTTTTTTCATTGAACTAAGAGAAAGTATTAGCACAACTAGCTTGTATTTTGTTTTTCTCCTTTCCTTTCCCCTTTCCTCCATCCTAGTTCCATTTTCGTTTTGAACAATTTCTTCCTATTTCCTAATACCTAGTATGTATTTTGGACCTTATTTCCAAAAAAGGTCATTGTTATGAACTGACCTGTTCTCCCCCAAAATTCATACACTGAAGCCCAAACACCCAATGTATGTGTTTGGATATAGGGACTCAGATAAAATGAATTTGTAGAAATATGGTACCCTAATCCAATAGGACTGGTGTCCTTTCAAGAAGAGGAAGACCCACCAGAGATCTCAGTCTCCAGCATGTGCAGAGGACAAGGCATGTGTAGACAGTGAGAAGGCAGCCTTCTGCAAACCAGGAAGAGGCCACAGCAGAGACCAACCCTCTTGGCATTTTGATACTGAACTTGCTAATTTACAGGACTGTGAGAAAATAAATTTCTGAGAGTTTTGGTCATCAGGCACTTTGTTATGGCTGCTGAGGGAAATTACTACATTATTTAACTTTCATCATGAATAACAAAGTGTTACAATAGTGTAATAACTTTAAAAGTTTGAGATCTCACTGTATATGTGCATATTTATACATGCATATACAGCACCATATGTCTGCTAACATTTACCCAATGCTAATTACATTCTAAGTGTCTGATCTTGTTAGTGAATGACTACCTACACAGTAGACAATGTCACCGGATGGCCAGACTGAAAGCTTTGCAAGGGTAGTGATCACGTGTGTTCTGGCTTTCTCTGTCTTTGTCTAGTGATGAGTGAAATGTAGTTCTTCATTTCAGGGGCTTGTGATCAAGTGGTGCATAAAAAAATCTAAGTGCATGAAACTGTTAAAAATGATAGTTAGACATATACTTCAAAATGTAACTGCAGTGTTTGTAAACCTTCTGTAAGTTTTCTACATAGTTTAAAAATATACTACATCTGAGAATACAGCAACATAAGTATATATACCTTCCTTTCACCGATATTCATAACTCAGAACATTTTCATAACAAAAATCATTTACCAGAAAATTATTCTTAGATAAATGTGTTGTACTTCACTGTTAAAGATGAGATGTTACAGAGATTTCTTGGATGTGGAGGTCCTGTTCCTCTTTGGATTTGTACAGACTCCCTCTGGAAGTCTAAGACCCAGTAAAATGCTTGATTTATTTACCTACTATTTATTTATTTATGACAGGTAGGGTGCAACTCGCCATGAGAGGCAGTTTACAGAGGGCTGGTGAAATGGATGATAAGAAGAATTTACCCAGGCAAGGATAAGAGTAAAGATAAAAGTATACTCAGGCCAGGTGCACTGTCAAGAGGGACAGCGGGTGAATTTCCAAGAGAGCAATCACACTGTCAGGGTGAGGGGCTGGAGTCTTTATAAGTGTTTGAGGATGTGGAAAAACAGTGTTGGCAGCAAATGTGATTCTCTAAAGAATGTCTTTTTCTGCATCATCAAACAGCTTGTGGATCTCCTGGGAGCACCTGCATTGTATCTAAAATTATATGCTTAAAATTGCAATTTGACAAGATCATTTCCTAGGGCTTACACACAGCCTTTGCCTTCAGATAAGGAGACCTATGCACATGAACTTTTAGAGAAGATGGGGCAGGGCCCACCTGGAGGAATGAATGGGCTTCACAGCAACGGTCTCTTTTCTCTCTTTTCTTGTGTAGCTTCGGTCAGGTTGCTATGTTGTGTTAGGATCACTTGGCATGAGCTGGGCAGGACCACTTCAACAGAAGTGCTTCTAAGAGTTTTAACAGTTTTATTGGCAATGGGCAGCCACTACATGATTTAAAGTCAAACACACTATTTTGTCATGAATTCAGGTCCCCTGGTTCTTTGCTTCTCCAGATATAGTTTGAAGAAACTCTGAGAAGAGAAATTGCTGCTGCTTTAAAAAATTCAAGTCCCTTGAGTTGCGTAACATGTTCCCTTGGTGACACACGTGAAGACTCCTGTGTGACTCAGGCGGTGAGGAGGGCACTGTGTGGCTCAGACCTCACCAAGAGAGTTGCAGAGAAAGGAAGATGACAGGAAGTGTGGCCCTGGCTTTCTGTCCAGGTTCCTGCCTGTTAAAATCAGGGGCCAATTTGATTAGAAGTGACTAGGGACGAACCTGCTCCCTGAAACTCAGCTTACTGTCAAGATTTTACAATTGATAAGCTGTTAAATAGATGTTAATTCAGTTCAAATTAATTCAAAACCTGATATAGCTTCCAGGAACTGATTCCTAAATGAGGAGTGAAAGGATATAAGGGATACCAAAATGTGGCACGTAAGAATTAGGCTTCTGTGGAAATTCAGGAAAGAGAGCTAGTGATTTAGAACGAATTACAATCTTTATTTTTCACAGGAGTTCAATTCCAATTTTCTAAACATTAAATTCTACTTATGGCCAGCTCATGTGCAATTAACTATAAGCACTAATCCCATAATACTGGTACCTTGTAACAGGTTTTATGTGAGGCTACACAGAACTACATATAATTTTTTACAAATTATAAATATTTCCACTCAGGAAAGCATGTTGCATTGTAAATGAGCAATAACTGAATCTTCCTTCTCTTACACGTTAGTACTTTCATATTTAAGGTTCTCCAGCACACTCAGGATAGTTATGACTAAGGTGAGCATGCATTTTTGTCCTCTTGCATTAGTTCACGCTTCACACTTTTTGTCAGTGTGGAATTAGTAATAGAGCTCCTTTCATTCTCAAAAGCATCTCAATTTCCAGTAAAATTTATTGTTGTACCACTAACATTTTATGATATTTTTCAGAAGCTCTAAGCTAATCTACAAAAAAATAGTAGTTACTTAGACCCAACTGCATTATTGTTAGTGTATTTTATAATGCTATTACATTCATGCTGTTCTGTATAAGGCATATATATATATATACATATGTAGTATCAATATGCAGCAGATTTGTGATGCACGTTGAATACTTCTTGATACAAATAAATTTACCATTAAGCAAAAATTTTTATTGCAAAAAAATTGAGAGCTAGTGTGTATGGGTATAAGAGTGGGTATCTAAGTCAGAACCATAAAAAAAGTGGTAGCCAATAGATTATGATCTCAAGATGTGTCTGCACTTGACCATTTGAGGTCTATATCATCCATCAACGCAACTCACAGGAAAATATCCTAGGATCAAGGTAATAAGGCTCATTATCAAACATTGTTTCCTGAAACAGAAAATTATTTGGGACAGCCTAAAGAGTGATAGTATTGATTTGGATAGAAAATAAATAAAATTAAAGTGGAAACTGAAAAAATCAGGCCAAATGGAAACTCCAAAAGACAGGGTCAAATCAGAGAAAAGTCAATAAAGGAAGACCTGAGAGGTGCAGATCTTGATTGATATAAATCGCAAAAATGAGTTTTTTTCCAGGTTTTTTTCTTATATAATCTGTAAAGATAGAAAAATCTGGCCAGTTTGTTGATTGGGCTGTTAGCAAATCACAACTGAGTGATTTGGGATGCCCATTCTTCTCACTTCCAAAGGCCGTAGGTTTGTGTGCAGAAGAGTTCAGAATTAATTTAGAATTTGGGTCAAGTTCATAATTATAACTGCGTTGTACTTTCACATAAATCAGCAGTATTCCTACTGACACTTTCCCATAAGCAGATGCAGACTATGGCTTCACTCGGGGAAGGGGTTGGGTGTCATGGACTCCCCAAGGCAGTTGATATTCTAGAGCATTTAGTCTGAGGTGTCCTGTTCTAGACAGTATCAAAGAATCTGTTTATATGTAAATATTCACGTGTTTTAGTGTCAGAGTCTTGAAGCAATTTCCTGCTAGTGGATTTTTTCAACTTACCCTTCGGAGGTTCAAGGATTTGTTTTCTCTTGATAAGCATGAGTCCCTTTTCATTTTTATTATTATTAATGCAGCCATTCAAAGAAATGGTGACAGAACAGGCAGTACAGAAATAATGTCCTGAAAGCCATGAACCCCTGTCTAAGTCAAAATTTCTGAAAGCAAAAGGCTCCCTGCAGTGCACATAGCCCAGATATGGGAAGCATTTATAGAAGAATGACGTTTCCTTTGCTTTCACCTGAGTTCGTGAATGGCTTCATCAGTGCTTCTTAGCAACAACATTGAGCAAGAAGTACCAGGCTCTGTGATGCCAGCAGGTGACCTGGACTAGGACCAGGCCCCTGTGGAGCCAGTGATGAGCATCCAAGAGCTGGATGAATGGTGGATCAATAGCTTGCAGGTTTCCAGGCAGAATAGTGAATACAAGTAGAACAATTGTACGAAAAATCAGCTGGGAGCATGAGGCTACTCTGAGTGAGAGGTCAGCAGAAGGGCAGAGCTGAGCAACTAGCACACTAGCAGCTGACCCATGAGGTTCAGACTAGGAAAGACCAGGCTCCCTTGGAAAGGAAAGCCAGGAAAACTTACAGACCTCTCTGTGCCTTTGATGAAGTGCTGTCTGTAGACTTTCTTTCCCAGGAGCCACAGTTACCCTGAAAATGCTATGAAGTCAAAAATCAACATAACCTCTGGTTTGATGAAGCTTAGGGTTTATGACACAATACATGTTACCCATGGAGGTGTGCAGGTTTGTGGAATATTGCAGAGTGATTGGTGACAAAGAGAACTGGCACGTGGTACAAGAAAGCACACATGAGGGGTTTTCAAACTAGTCGGAAAGGTCAGCAGAGGGGTCTTGAGGAAGGGACAATTGAGCCACAACTGAAGAGAGAAACAGGTTCCTGGAAAGGACAGTAAAGGCTTTTGGGGGCTGGGTCACTCAGGGAAATGAGACAAGGAAAGGAGAGCAGGAGAACACAAAGCAAGGGGCAGAGGTATGTGACAGGTCAGGGTGTAGGAGATGCGGTGAAGGGCTGCACAGTGCTGGGCTCAGAAGCCCGGGGAAGGATCTGCGTCTTTCCCCTAAGAGCACTGAAGGGCGTTTGAAGAGGTTCAGCCAAGGTGATCGCATATTCAAACTTCCTTTCTGAAAAGACCATTCCAGAGGATTACACTGACTGACCTAAAGTCCTCCCTGGTACACACACAGGGTGGAAAGCATAGCGGTTTTATTAGAGCAGTGTCGCTCAGGGTTATGCGGAGCTTGAAAGCCAGATATATCAGCTCTAGCAGTAGACTGAAAACACAGGGAACTGTTTAAGACTCTGGTTTATTTTAACTCATCTAACATGGGTTGCTACTTGGCCAGGATCCTAGACCAGAGCTAATCCCTTCCTGAGTCTGCTCGCTGAGACAGAAGCTAAGCTGAACCCCGAACAGAGAACAAGACTAATTAGCCATGCAATAAAAAGAAGTTCTTATTATAAAACACCAAAGCATGCCAATGCTACATTCTGTAGTGAATAGACTGTGGGCCTACAACAGGGTGCTCAACTGATCTTAATTTGTTTACATTTCTTTTTTTTCCCTTTAGGTTGCCTATGCATAAGGCCTTAATATTTAATTCCATGTCAAGAATGGCTTCCAAAAGTTGCTTCATATACAGAAGCAGCAGCAAAATCATGCCTGCTTTCTTGGGGAAAACTCCATCCTTCACTGAGGACTTTTATGTGTACTAATGTTTTTATGTAATACATTTGCAAAACATAAGCAACTAAAAAGTACTTTGGTAGAATTTGTATCATAAAGCATTACCAGATTTATGCCTGTTACCTGTTTATTTCTGTGGTTCTCTAGCTTATAATTCATAATGGCTGCAACAGTGAACTGGTTTTCTTGGTCTTTTTTCTCCTTCTACAATCCTTTATATTTAGCAAAGATGCACGTAATGTATTTATTACAGTTATCTGAATATCAGTAGAAAGATTTATTCAACTACCTACCTATCTGTGGGCCAGGCACTGTGCTCTGAGAGTTACAGAGACCTAGGTTTTATCCTTTATGGTTTAAAACATTTAAAGATATTGAGACATAGATACTAAAATAAAATACATATAATTTATTTACATAATAGTCTAATTTTAACAAGGGTACAGCAATGAACAATGCTGTATTTGCCAAGTCCATTTTATTTCCCTCCTTGGCACCTTGAAAAATGATACCAATGTACTTTTCAGTTATGCAGGGACTTCAGAGTTTCTAGTCAGTGGCCTGCAGACTGGTACTGTGTACAATAATCCCACACTTGGTTTAGATCTAAATGGTGCCCCCAGAGTCTCACGTGTTGGGAAAGTGATTGGATCGTGGGGCCCACCCACTCAGCAGTTCTGATCAGGCCAGACCTACTTGTTTAGTTCATTGATAAGTTAGTAGCTGACTGTCCCTTTTAGGAGGTGGGGCCTGATTGGAAAAGGGAGGTCCCCGGAAGACGCGTGACCTGGAAGTGCATATGCTTGTTCTGGCTTCTCCACTTTCTGTCTGCTTCCTGGCTGCCACGAAGCGAGCAGGTTTACTCTGCCATGGCACTCTATCCTTGAAGCCGATCAGTCAAGAACTGAGACTTGCACCAAAACACACCTCTCCTTTAACTAGTGGGTATCAGATATTCTGTCCCAGTGGTGGGAAAGTGATGAATACAGCTGAGCATGAAATTCTTATGCAAGCTCTCATGCTCTTCTCTAACCTGCACATGGCACATGTGGAGGCCATGGGTAAAGAGGGAGGCTTCAACAGTGGGGAAGTTCTGGATGCCTGAGCCAGCTCTTGGAAGAAAGATGACCCTGAGCACTGCCATTGAGGAACACTCCACACTGGACTTCTGCATGAATGCTAGGTCAACCTATGTACTGCTGAGACTTTGGAGCTGTCATGAAGAACTCTTAATTCTGGCTCACATAAGCTATTGCCATTGTTAGATTAAATCCACCTCTCATTAAAAGAAAAACTAATAGTATAAGACAGTGTGGGAACGATGCTTTGATTATGAAATATCATTTGTCTATTGCTAAGTTCCTAGTATAAATGCTTTAAAGGAGAAATGACTCACCAAGATGTTTGTATGAGCAATTGTGTTTGGCTAGTTTCAATACAAGGCCATTAAAAGATACTCCTGGGCTTAGGATGTAACTGAATGGTAGAACACTTGGCTAGCACACACAAGGCCCTGGTTATCATCCCCAGTGCTACCAAAAGAAAAGGTCTTTCTAGTCAAGTATTTATGTCCTTGCTAAGTATTATCAGAAGAGCCTCAAGCCTATGAATCTGGATAATCAGGGTCATAACAGAAAATATTGAGAACAGATAGCAGGGAGGACAGGTTGGCCATGGAAACACACTAGAATTTCTACGATGAAGCCTTTTAAAAACTTTGGACACATAACTAGAACTTCCCCTTTAAACATAATGTTGAGTGGTGCTGATAATACTTGTTTATAAAAGCACTGAACTGTAGCTGCTGCATTTTCCTGATGGACAATGAAAATAGATTCCAATGGTTGTGAGGCACTTTTATTTCCCATTCACTGCAGTTTTGGTATCCATACCAGCAAACCAGTATATGACAGAAAAAAATAAGTATATATTACTGAAATGGGTGCTACACTGCTGTTTATTAGGGGAATTATACTGATAGATAAATATATATTAAAATAGAAATGGTTTTATGTTAATATCCAAGTATTTTAGGTCTAGAAGGTGAGCTTATGTTAAAAAGGAATTTGTAATGTTCTTTGATGAAGGTGCTGTGAGTTTTTATTCCTTTGGAGAGTTTAGTAGACACAGTGCTCATTTACAAGGCATGCCAATACCTTCACCAACAGGAAGAATAAGCTAGGAAGGGAACAAACCCAGGACAGAGAGAAGAGTACAATGGTTGCCCCGAACCAGGGCAGTCAAGTGATTCATTGTAAATTTAAACCCACCCCCACTGAGGCTATTTCTGAGATCCAAAGGTGCCCAGTTAAGTGGGACAGAGTCACAGAAGACAGTTCCTGTGCATCAGTATCATTTGCATGATTAAACCCATGGCAGAAATGCAGCCCATGGGAGGTGAGAGTAGGCACCCAGAGGTTACAGAAAGCAGGGCACAGGCTCTGGGAGTGAAATTCAGCAAAGCTTGAGTCAGATAAAGAGAAATCTGTGTAGGGCTCAAGCTCCGGCTTTAGGACAAGCACTGAAATCTCAGGCGGGCATACGTTACTGACATGAATTGACTCGTTAAAATGTATGTACTCCCTTTATTAATAACATCATAGGAATAATAAAGGCTGTTATCTATTGGATGCCTATGAGTTCTAGCGCATGTATCCTTTCACATGACTTAAATGATTATTACAGCCCAATGAGGTGGTTACTAGTGTCTTTATTTCCAAAGAAGAGGACTGTTGAAGTGTTGCAAGATTTAATGACTTGCGCATTGTATAGTAATGAGCACAGACAGATTTTAATGCCGAATTTGACTTCCTGGGGCTATCCTCATCGCTGCTGCCCAGAACTGCTAGTGGTAAGCTCTCTGGTCTACCTCCTGTCCTGCTTAGGCTTTGATGAGAAACTAAATGGTCTTAGTCAACTGCTAGAGGGCATCAGAGCTCTAACCTCAAGGGTCTGGGAAACCTGCTCTTTCCTTCATATTGCCTAACACAGTGGTGGAATCATCAGCAAGCGAAGAAATCCCCCAATTCAGCGGCATCTCGCGCTAACCTATCCCCGCACAAGCAATTTAGGAGAAGAACATCCATTTTTAAAAACTGACTTTCAAGTGCAGTATCGGGAAAGTTAAGGAGAGAAACAACAGCACAGCTAACAAACCTCCTTCCTCAGAATTTAGGGTTATGATACCTGTGAGAAACAGATTTTCTCCTCCACAGAGGCATGACATGATACAGATTTCCTCATAGAGTGTGAATTTTCAGGATCCACCGGTACCTTCCATCTGTACATCTTTGAACAGTTGGCCGATCATGTCAACTAGTTCAATTTAATAAATTCATGTGCAACTTGAGTTAGATATCTGCTAGGTAGTCAACGAATTACTTCAGTTTGCCTTTCCAGGCATCCTCTCCTCGGTGTGCCTGGCACATAGTGAGCTCTCAGCAAATGCTGGCTGCTGCTTATTTGTGTCGTTATCATTGTGTTCAGCGTAATCAGTGTTCCGGCTGCAAAGGTTTTAGATTAAGGACCCTCTATCAAAACACTTGTGTATTACTAGTGGCCATTAACTAGGACATCATTAGAAACTTTGGAAAAGATTAGCTAATGAGAGGCTCAGTGCATTAATGAGACAACTCAGCTGTGCTTTCTCCTCCCTTAATGGCAGATCTTCTTACTCTCCAAGGCACTATTAAAACTATTAAAATAACTAATGAGATCATTATCGTTGTCAGAAAAGTCCCAGCCTGAGCAGATATCTTTACTGGTAAATGTTTTACTAGTAAGTATTTCTTCTACCAGAACTTATTTTATGCTTAATAAAATCAAAAGAGAGATAACAGCAGAGCAGGGACCCAACTGGGGGTAACTGGGTCCAAACAACAATGAAGAACATTCACCTAACATTGCCATTTTTCAGATGCGCAACTTTAGTCGTTTCCTCATGTGCAGACTCCTTAAAGCTGAATTTGGCTGTGATTTTAAATCCTAAGAGCACAATATCCTTAAGTAATACTCAGACCTACGCAAAATACATGAGACATATCCAGCAAGACTATAGTGTGTGACTGATAGTAGTAAAATATATGTGCTAGAGTAATAGCATGTGCAGCTTCAGTATCTAGCAATTCCACAGCCTTCAGATACAGACTCTGAATCTCTTGTTTTCCTGAAAGGATGAATTCTGGTTTCCATCAAAGAACTGACTATGTGGAGGACAGGTTAGCCCAAAGCTGCCACTGAGTTGGGGCTTCTCTTCTTGTTGAGCATCTGGCTATGTTTTCTTGCTCTGTCTGGTCATATTTCCAAGATCTTTTCTTTAAAGTGGCTGCCATCCACAAACTGCAGGTTTATTGACAATAAACAATGTCTCTTAGAGAGACTAAGAATACCTTGAAAAGCTTTTCTGGACATGTGGTTAGTACATGACCATGCCGAAGGATCTTGATTTAATAGTTGATGTTTGTAATTCTCTTAGGGTCAGGATTTCATGACATGCTCTTAAGGAGGGGAAAAGGGTAATGGACCCTTTCCTTGCTAAGAACAAAGAGTAGTCTCTGGCCTGTAAAATTTATTTGAAAATCAAAGTAACCAGCTGTTATTATCAAAACAGTCAAGTGTCATTATGGATCAACCAGTAAAGTCCCAGTCTGTTTTGATCTGAATGCAGCATAGTAGCAAGACCACCATTGCTCAATATCAGAATAAATGAAAATAGAGTAAATTTAATTAAGTCTTTATGGCACTTCATTAAGGAGACAGAGGGAAATAGAAAGAAATAGACCCCATTTTCTGGTGGAATCAGTTTTTAATTTAATCTAATTCCCTTAGAGAAAAGCAATTTGTATAAAACACAGCCAATCAAAAATGATTTTGCAACATTTGAATGCCCTCAGAAAGTATATTTCAGATGTGAATATGAGAGAGGACTGTGTAACTAGCCACAGGGTTTATACAATGTACTCATTCTATGGTAAATTGACCTTACACAACCTATCTCTTGGGTAAAAGGTAGTAATCTTAAAAGTGACAAACTCAGAAACTTGTAAGAATGAATGAAAACCTCATATGGCCTCTCTCATTTTTGCAAGAAAAATTAAATATTTGTAAACAAAAAGAAATTGATATGACTTATTTTTGCTATTCATGCTTTACTGTGTGCTTAGATCAAAGGGACCTAAAGTGTTAGAGAGACCTAGCATCATATTTTTGACTCCTTCAGTTTCAAGAAAACAAAACAAAACACATAAAAAAACCAAACTGACAACAAAACCAATGCTGGACATGTATCATGTGTTGCAGATATTTAGTTATCCTCTTAAAAAATACACCTTTCCAAATCTGTGCAGACTATATGTACAAATATCTAGGGAAACTATTACCTACTTTGCATTTTGGACCTGTTTTGGATGAGACACTGGGGAAGTATAAGTACCCAACTATATATCCTGTGGATGGGGGGCTGCTGGGGACTAACTTAGGGCCTTACATATGCTTAGTGCCCTACCACTGAATTAGAACTTCAGGTTTTAAAACTTTTGTTTTGTTTTTTGGAGATGAGAGTCTTGCTTTGTTGCCCAGGCTGGTTCTGATCTCTTGAGCTCAAGCAGTTCTATTGTCTCAGCCCCAGAGTAGCTGAGACTACAAGCACGGTGCCCACTGAGCTGGCCATTGGATGTTTTAAAGAACCTTTTACATATTTATTATTGGACATATAAGATGACTCATTCAGCTAATCTTCACTGTCAACATGACTGGATCAGAGGACTCCTGGAGTCCTGACTGGAATATGGAGGCACAGTGCCCAGAAGAGGGCTAATCAACTGATGCTCACTGGTGAATTTCCTGTAGGAGGTGGGCCCTATTTGAAGGGGTCACTGGGGTCAGGCCTTGGAGGGCAGAGCTTTCCCTAGTGCTCTTCCCCTGTGCTGTGCTCCCTGCTGCCACAATGCACAGCAGTTCTGCTTTCCCCAGGCCTTTCCACCATGCTGTTTCTATCTTGGAGCCAGCCTACCATGGACTGAACCCTCTGAAGCCGTGAGCCATTTCCTCCTTTGAGCTGTGCATGTCAGGCATTTTGTCCCACCAGTGGAAAAGCTGATTAATACAGTGTCCAAAGCTTTTCCTTTCTGAAGCTCCACGGTCTGGTGAAGAAATTGGATATCTGAAAGATAAATATGGCCATTCTGTAGTCTACAATTAATAAATGCTATGGGAATCTAGAAAAGTGAGTGTAAATCATGCTTAATGGAAATTTTAATTGGTGTGGTAAGATCTGTGGTACATTTAGAGGGACATTTAGGAGTTTCCTGTACACAGGGAAAGAAAGACCATCATTTCATGCAATTTTAATTTGTCAATCAAAATAATTTTTTTAAAAACAGCAAGACAATGACACAAATGTGTGAAGGTCAGCTATTCTCTATCCTTAGGGTCTTCTCTAGAAATAACCTTTGGCATGTCTCATTCTGGAAATCAGTTAGCACACTCTTTAAAATCTTTGTTATTAAGCAGAAGTATATGATGGAGAAGCAGTGAAATTGTTGTAAGAAAATGGATTGGTGCAGAAAATACCTCTTTCTCAAAGTTTGGTGATGTTAAAATCAATGAGGGGGTAATGAGATATTAACCAAGATATACCTACAGGTTAATTTTTAGGAAGCTAACAATTCAAATGACTAAGTAACCTGTACATATGAGTGAGATAATCTCCCGTGCTTTTGTGTGTATGAATGAGTTCAGCTGCTGCTTTTTATACCTTATAGGAGCCCCAAATAACTTGGAGTCAAAGTGGTGGTGACTAAAGCAGAGACTGGGCAGCTACCTTCGCAGTGATGCTCCTTCACCTGTAGTGCCATGCACCTCCTTACCCACAGTGCCTGAAGGAGCTTCTGAGTTAGGAGGAGAACCCAGAGAATCTCTCTTTCTCCTGCACTCTAAACTGAGCCATGAGCCACAAGTATCACTACAGGTTTTGTTGCAATAAAAGTGAAACTTCCTGCAACTTTGTGTGACTTTGTTGTTTTAGAATTCACCTTAACGGGTTAAATAGATTCTAGGGCCAGCCAATTGACTATGTTCAAATGGCTCCTCAGAACTTAGGGTATCTCGGTCCCTTTCTCATCACTGAGGCACAGTGCTCAACACCAACAACTTAAAGGAGGAGTCTGTCTTGGCTCAGGTTACAGTCTCAGATTGGTGGGTCTGAAGCAGAAGTGTCACAGCAGGGGTCTAGAGGGGTCAGAAGCTCACATCATGGCAGCCAGTAACCAGAGAGAGAGGGGAAAAGCCAAGGAGGTAAGTACAAGCCTCTGGGTGGCACCTTAGGGAGCAACCTCTAACCAGGCTCCACTTCCTGCCAGCAAGCAGGTTGTAGTTCTCCCACGGTCCAGTCACCTTCCAAAGAGCCCTGCCTATGAGCACAGGAGGCTCTTGGGGGACATTTGGATCTAAACCATGAGAGATGGGCTGAAAGTTCAAGAATACAACGCCAGAGACAAAGCAGATACAATGGTTTGCGAAACACAGGGAAAAAGTCCTAGGTGAATAGCTGGACCAGGTGCCCTGACTCTCACTTGGCTTTCCAGGCTCACTCTCTGTTATGGTGGACACATTGTGTCAACTTGAGGAGTCTAGAAGCTTAACTAAGTAATTCATCAGTTCTACCTCCTGGGGTGAAAAGACATGCCCTTCCTGCTCTAGGATGTTGTTCACTGTGTCAATGTGAGTTTAGAAGGTTAAATGAGGGACTGAGCAGGGGGCGGGGTCCTTTCTTTGTATACATCCTGAGCCTGTGCAAAAGGAGGGCATGGAGATTATATGAGTACTACATGCCACCTGGGTGGGGGTAGGCTGTTTACAGTGTAAGGGAGTGTCTTGGTTACTTTTCTCTCCTTGCTGAGACAAAATACCCAACGCCCAAAATGAAGGAAGGAAAGATTTATCTAGCTTACAGGTTGTGGAGGTTTCAGTCCATACTTGGCTGGTTCTGAGGCAGAGTCAGAGGGCTACAGTTCATGGCAGCAGAGCACAGCAAAAACAACCAGAACAAAAGGGAAGAATGGCTGCAAGCAGCCTCTTCCCTTACATTGTAAAACAGGCTACCCCCACCCAGGGGGTGTGTACCTCTCAAACAATCTCCATGCCTTCCTCTTCCACAGGCTCAGGATGTGTCCAAAGTAAGCACCCTGGCTTCCTGCTGAATCACTCAGTCAAACCTCTAGACTCCCCAAGTTGACACAATGTATCAACTGTAACATTCCATCCCTTGTCAACTTGGCAATCAGACACATTTCTTTAAACCAGTTTCCAGATACAAAGAGATGCTTATATTAGAACCATAACAGGGAGGGAAAGAAGCTTGTTGCTTTGCTACCTTTTGCTGCCATGAACGTTTGCCCTCTGCCGTGTGCCACTCTGCCTCACAGCCAGCCAAGTTTTGACTGAAACCTCCACAAAGTGTAAACTAAATAAACCTTTCCTTCCTTAATTTTTGGCATTGGGTATTTTGTTTCAGCAAGAAAAGAAAAGTAACCAAGACAGAATTTGGTACCAGAGAAGTGGGGTTGTGCTGTGACTATACCTGACCATGTGGTTCAAGAACCTTTGGAAATGGCTTGTGGGAAGAGTTTGGAAAGTTTCAGAGCTGTTGCCTGAAAGAGTAGAGCTAGAATGCCTTTGGCTGTTCTGTGTGGGAGATTCTGGCCAGAGCTCAGAAAACCAGAAGGCTGATAGAAATCCTGCCAGTGAAGACCAGGCTCTGGGAGGTTTCTGCTGGAAAGAAGGACTGCACTGGTTGTTAAGCTCCAGACAATATATGTTATGGCTTGGCAGAAAGTTTGTCTGCATTTTACTCATGTCCAGAGAATTTGCCTGAACCTGAGATTAGGGGTGGTGGCAGATTAATGAATCTTCAAGGTAGTTGAATGTTGCGGCAGTGGCAAGGGTATTGTTGGGGACTTTTAGCCAGATTTATATTGAGAATCAAGATCAAAGAGCCCAGACCCGGATGTATCTCAGTGGCACAGTGCCTGCCTGGCAAGCATGAGGTCCTGAGTTTAATCTCTGGCACTTAAAAAAAAAAGGAAGAAAGGTCAAAGAGCCCAGCAGGGCTACTTAACATGTTGTGAGTTTGGCCAGAAAGGGGGCTCCAGTAAAGCTGTGGACTGCAAAGACAAGGCTGAGGAGATGTCCATCGCTGAGAAGGAACAGGAGAGTAAAAAAAATAGCCTGAGGGCATCACAAGAAGCAAGTCTCCACTCTTTGCAGCCTCACAACTGTAAAGGTGAGAGACCTTGCCTTGAGGAGAAAGCCACAGAGTGCCATGTTCCACAATGGCAATGGTGGCTGCACCAGGTTCCAGAATGGCAGCAGCATAGAGAATTTGCTCCTCAGAACTGGATTCTGAGTGCCTGGAGAGCCAGACATTTGACTTCTCTGGCCAAGAGAGGGAGAAGCATCTCTTAAGTGCCTTTCTGCTGAACCGTGCCATGGTGCAAGGCAGGGAGAAAAGCAAGAGAGTGCATGGGCAGTGGACTCGGCTTTTCATAAGGAGCTCACTCATATAATAATGAACTACTCCGATAACAAGGGCATGAATTCATTAATGAGCATGAGCCCAATGGCCTAATCACCTCTTAAATGTTCAATCATTTCTAAACACTGCTGCATTGAGATAAAGTTTACAGTGGCTACCTTTCGGGCAATGCCTTCAAATCAAAACAGACAGCTTTACTTATTTTTAGGTTTTTAGTCATGTATGAAGTTTAATTTTTCTCATATTTAAAATTTCTTTCTTGAATTGTTAAGATGCTTATAATTTTATGATTATTACCAAAAACTACATAAGGCTGTATAAACATTGTCCTCAGGTATCAAATATGCTAGATTTTCATGTCTGCATACAGATGAGAATGCGTGTAGAAAAAGTATACACATATGTCCACAAATGTGTATACCCCCATGGAATGACTATTCATTAGCAAGCATGTATTTTTTGTGTACACATGCATCGTGTATATGTTTATTGGTGTGTGTGTGTGTGTCACAATATTCATATCAATTTTCCCTTACATAGAGCATATTGGATGGAAGTTTCCATAAAAAAAAATTTTTTTCCATAAAAATGTTTCTTTTATGGAATAGAACTGAGGGAAAAAAGAGGGTGACTTCTTCTTTGTATTTTATATATATTTGCACTTTAGAAGCTTATATGTTACTTTAGTACTAAAGACTTGCTTAATTTTTATGACAAAATTCCCTAACATTCACCACCTATAGTTTCAAGAACCTGCTAAGAAATTTACAAGAGGTGATGTTGTTGAACTTCAAAACAAGAACAATCAAAAGAGATAAGGAATGTCACTACATACTTGTGAGGGGAAAGCTGCAAGAGGAAGTGATAATAATCATATACATCTATGCCCCAAATGTAGAAGCACCCAACTATATACGACAAATTTTAACAGACATGAAAAATGAAATAAGCAGCAGCACCATCATAACAGGGGAATCTAACACACCATTGTCACAAAGAGATAGATCAACTAGACAAAAAATTGGGAAAGAAATAACAGAACTTAACCAAACCTGTGAACATATGGACTTAGTAGACCTTTACAGAGTATTCCACCCAACAGTATCAGAATACACATTGTTCTCAGCTGTACATGGCACAGTCTCTAAAATAGACCATCATATTCTAGTACATAGAACATGTATAAGTAAATGCAAAGAAACTGAAATTACCCCATGTATACTATCAGATAATAGTACAATGAAATTGGAAATTAATGACAAAAGAAAACACAAAAACTTCATAAACAGTTGGAAATTAAATAACATCCTACAGAAAAACCAATGGGTCATAAATAAAATCAAAGTAGAAATTTAAACACTATTTATAATCAAATGAAAATGTACATACAATCTACAAGAACTTGTGGGACGCAATGAAAGCAGTCCTCAGAGGGAAACTGATAGATGAATTCTCACCTCAGGAAAACAGAACAAGCACAAATAAACAATCTTATGCTGCATCTCAAGCTCCTAGAAAAATAAAGAGTAAGTCAGACTCAAAGCTCAAAGAAGACAGGAAATTATAAATCTCAGGACAGAAATTAACACATTGGAGACTAAAAAAATACAAAGAATTAATGAATCAAAGAGTTGGTTCTTTGAAAGAATAAATAAAATAGATAATCCCCTAGCCAATCTTATTTTAAAAAGGAGAGAAAAAACTGAAATACACACAATAAGGAACGAAAGGCATGAAATTACTACAGATCCTGAAAAAATTCAGAAGATCATAAATATCTACTTTGAAAATCTTTACTCTTATAGGAAGGAAAACACAGAGGAAATGGACAGATTTCTAGATACATATGAATTACCAAAGCTGAAAAAAGAAGATATAAAAATCCTGAATAACTCAGTATCAGCCAGTGAAATTGAGAATGTAATAAAACAATAAAGAAAAGACCTGATGGATTCACAGCTGAATTCTACAAGAAATTTAGAGAAGATTTAACATCAATTCTTCTCCAACTCTTTAATGAAATTGAAAGGGAAGGAATTCTCCCCAACTCTTTCCTGGAGGCAAGAATTATCCTGATACCAAAACCAGGGAAAGACCCAAAAAGAGAACTACAGGCAAAAATTCTCAATAAAATACTAGTAAACACAATATAACAAATCATCAAGAAGATTATTCACCATGACTAAGCAGGATTCATCCCAGGAATGCAGGGATGGTTCAATATATGCAAATCAATTCATCTAATACACTATGTCAATAGAGACAAAGACAAAAATCACATGATCATCTCGATGCAGTAAAGGCTTTCGATAAAGTCCAACACTCATTCATGATAAAAACCCTGCAGAAATAGGAATAGATGCCCTTTACCTCAAGCTGATCAAAGCAATCTATGATAAATCAATGGCTAACATCATACTACATGGTCAAAAATTGAAAGCTTTTACTTTAAAATCAGGAACAAAACAAGGATATCCATTGTCACCACTTCTATTCAATAGTTCTGGAAATATTAGCCAAAGCAATTAGACAAGAGAGAGAAATAAAAGGAATAAGGATAGGAAAGGAAGAAGTGAAGTTATCATTATTCCCAGATGACATGATACTCTACATAGAAGACCTCAAAATTACCACCAAAAGCCTTATGGATTTAATAACCAAATTCAGTAGTGTAGCTGGATACAAAGTTAACACACAAAAATCTATAGCAATCCTGTACATAAGCAACAAACAGAGAGAGAAATTTGGGAAACCACACCTTTCACAGTAACATCTAAAAAGATGAAATACTTAGGAATCAATCTAACAAAACAAGTAAAAGATCTATACATTGAAAATTATACTACTCTGAAAAAAGAGATCAAAGAGGATATCAGAAAATGGAAAGATATTCCTTGCTCATGGATAGGAAGAATCCAAATTGTGAAAATGGTCATACTCCCAAAATTGTTGTACAGAATCAATGCAATCCCAATTAAAATATCATAGTATACTTCACAGATATACAGAAAACATTCCTAAAGTTCATCTGGAACCAGAAGAGGCCTAGAATACCAAAAGCAATCCTGAGAAACAAAGGAAAGTCAGCAGGCATTGTAATGCCTGACTTGAAATAATAATGCAAAGCTTTACATGTGGTAAAATCAGCATGGTACTGGCATAAAAACAGACCTGAAGATCAATGGAACAGACTAGAAGATACAGACACAACTACAAACACACTCAGTCACCTTATCTTTGACAAAGGGGCTAAATATGTTCAATGGAAGAAAGATAGCCTCTTTGATAAATGATGCTGGAAAAACTGGCTCTCCACATGCTGAAGACTAAAACTAGACCCATGTCTTTCACCATGCACTAAACTAAAGTCAAAATGGATCAAAGATCTAAATATTAAAACAGAAACACTAAATTTATTGGAAGATAAATTAGGTAAAATTCTTGAAGACATAGAGGGTAGGCAGAGAGTTCATGAACAAAAACCAAACTGCACAGGAAATACTTGAAAGAATCTACAACTGGGGTCTCATCCTACTGAAAAGTTTTTGCACATCTAAAGAAATCACCAATAGTAAAAAGTAAACCCATGAATTGGGAAAAAATTTAAGTCAACAGCCCCTCAGACAAGTAACTTCTATCTAGGACATATAAAGAATTAAAAAATAAATCAGGCCCTTCAAATTCAAAGACTCATTCCAAAAATGGGCATCTGAGATGAATACACACTTCCCAAATGAAGTAATACTAATGGCAAATAAATACATGAAAAAATGTTCAATATTATTAGTCATTCTAGAAATGCAAATTAAAACAACACTGAGATTCCGTGTCACCTCAGAAAGAATGGCTATCAGCAAGAAATCAACTAGTAACAAATGCTCGAGAGGCTGTGGGGAGAAAGGAACCCAACTCCACTGCTGGTGGGAGTGTAGATTGGTGAACCACTGTGGATAAGCAGTTTGGAGATTCCTCACAAAATTAGGATTGGAAGTCCCATTTAACCCAGCTATTTCTCTTCTGGGTATTTTCCCAGAAGAATTAAAAACATAGCACAGTGACATATGTGCACCCATGTTTATAGCAGCACAATTCTTTATAGCTAAATCTTGAAAACAACTGAAATGCCAATCTGCTGAAGAACAGATAAAAAAGATGTGGTATTTTTATACAATGGCATATTACTTAGCTATAAAAAAGATAAACTCGAGGCTTTTGTAGGTAAATGGATGCAATTAGAGACCATACTCACAAGTGAAATAAATTGGATCCACATCTGTAAACATCATGTTGTCTCCCTGGTGGAGGAACCTAAAAGAATAAGTAAAACTCAAAACATACAATAGATGATAGGAAAGGGAAAGACATTGCTCAGAGGGAGGAATGACTGGGATGAGAGCAAGAAGAAAACAGAAAGAAGGAAGACAAAATATAAATATGTATATGAATAGCTACGATAACTGTATTGCTGGTGTCTGATGGTATGTTGAAAGGAACAGTTAATGCTTAAAATTTTTTATGTTTTGACCAAATTTGCGTGCTTATGTCTGATAATCTGAACAAGTGACTTGGAGATAACAATACACAGTGGAACTACCATGGTGAACTCCTACCATCTTATCTAGTGGAACTCTGTATTATCTCTGTTTTCTCTAATAGTTATTTTCTTATTCTCTTTAATGGTGTGAACAAGCTCCCATTCTTACACCTGGTAATCTGAGCAATGTAGTTGAGGATAGCAATATACAATATAACAACCACTGTTAATTCATATTATTCTGTCTTGAAACCCTCAATCACTTTAAAAGTTCTTGCTTTGGTTTCTTCATGTTTGTGATGCTGGTATGCTGCTATTGTTCTTTTTCCTTTTCTCATTTACTACTCTCTTTAAAATAAAATTTTAAAACAATCTCAAAAAAAGAGAAATTGAAATGCTAAGTCAGGAGAAAGAAAGCAAAAATCCATTACAATTGAAATGCCAGAATTTTCAAGAAATTCAGAAATGAAAATGGTATCAAATATCTTTGAAGTGGAAGTAAAATGAATCAAGCCAATACACATGTAACATATAAAATATATGCATATAAATATATACTTAAAGGCCTTTAGCAAAAATTTAGATACTTTTCCCCATTTGAAACCACCCAGCAACTTCTTTTCTCCACTTGTATAAAAAAGAAAGCTTTTCCAGACATGGTAGCACCCTCATGAAATACCAGCACTCAGGAGGCTGAGGCAGGAGAATTGTTTTGAATTCAAGGCCAGCCTGAGTTACACAGTGAGTTCATGGCCAGCCTGAACTGCACAGCAAGACCCTGTCTCACAAAAAGAAAAAGGAAAAAGAAAGCATTCTACTCTGGCAAGGGTAAAACTGGGAATCTCTGCACTAAAACCCAAAAGGCACATTGAAGCATAAGCATTGAAACAACAGCTGAAGGGTGATGTCAGTAGGCCTCCTCCAGGCCTCCTGCCCAGCTCAGCTTCCCGACTTGACCTCTCAGAGAATGCAGGGAAGATCTGCCCCAGGCAGTACGGCTAACACAATAGCAAAAGATTCTATTTCCAACACAAGGATTTTCTCCCAAATATTCTCCACTGGGCCTCCATACAACCTCACAGATAAGAGCTTCCAGGCATATTTTTGGCCTCTGTCATGCGTGACAAACACCTGAGGATTATTGCTATCTGAAGGCCTCTAACCAGAGAGGTGAAGAGAGAAGCAAAGCAAACAAACCCATCAAAAGCAAATAAATCAGAAAATGGGAAGAAAAATGAAAGTCTAAAAATTAATCTGTATATTTGAAGTGATGAATGAAAAACAAATATGGGAAATTTGGAAAATACAAAAGAGCTCTTAGAACATCAAAAAATTATGGCATAATTAAAAACACAATAAGTTTAAAAAGTAAAATTAATCAAATTTCCCATGCAATAGGATAGAAAGAATAATGAACAAGAACTGAGTAATATGAAAATTAAAGGGACAGCTCAGAAGATACATCATCTGAAACAAATAATTAATGCCAATCGTTTGCCTCCCAAGACTTGAAGATGATGGAGTATGTCTAAACACATTTTATGAGATCAACAGTAACCTGATTCCCAAGTCAAACAGGAACACTAAAAGAAAAGAGAAATATAGGCAAGTGCTCTTCATGAACATGGGTGCAAACACCATCAATAAAATACAAAGAAACAGAATTTAACAGAACATTGAAGGTAATTTATCATAAGCAGAAGGAATTTATCCCAGGAACACAAGGATTGTTCAACATATGTAAACCAATAAGTGTGATATACCATCTTAATAAAATGGATAGTTAAAAACGACAAGATAGTCTCAGATACAGAAAAAAGCATTTGGATAAATCCAGTGTTCATTCATGATGGGAGAAAACCCTGTCAACAAAGTAGGTATAAAAGAAATGTATCTCTGCTAATAAAGGCTATAAATAACACATCTACAGTCAACATCTTTCTCCCTCCCCTTGCTTCTTTTGCGATGAGCTCTTGGTATGTTGCTCAAAATTGACAGAATTTGTGATCCTCTTGCCTCAGCCTCTGCAGTCACTGGACTACAGAGACATGCACCACTGCACCTGGCTCTTACATCATTTTCAATGGTAAAAAGTTGAATCATTTTCCTCAAAGACCAGGAACAAAACAAAGACACTCACTCTCACCACTTGTATCAAATGTAGCACTGAAAGTCCTAGCTAGAGTAATTAGGCAAGGGAAAGAATCAAATCAGGGGCATAGGAAGAAAGCAGTGAAACTGGCTGATGATATGATGTTCGATATAGAAAATTCTAAAGAGTCCACAAAAAACTGTTAGAACAAACAAATTCAGGAAAACCACGGATTCTAAAAATATACAAAATTTAGTAGCATTTCTATTAACTAACAATGTTACCAAAAAATTAAGAAAACAATCTCATTCATAGTAGCATCAAAAAATGTAAAATATTCTGAAGTAAATTTAATTATAGATATGAGAAATCAAACTACAAAATACTGATGAAATAAATCAAAGACAAATAAGTGGAAAGATACTCTGTTAGTAAGTTAGTATAATTAATATTATCTAATTTTCCATACTATCCAAAGCCACCTATATATTTAATGCACTGCCTATCAAAATTCTAGTGATACTTTTCAAAAAAATTTTTTAAAAATCAAGCATAAAATGTGTATGGAACTACAAAAGACCATAGCTAAAATAATCTTGAGCAAAAAAGGAAGAATCAAGACATACTATGTACAGGTACAAATTCCTTATGGTGAATGTGTTCACTATGTATATCTAAAATGTACCAATAAAAAAAGGAAAAAAAATAATCTTGAGCAAAATAACCAAAATCAGAGGCATCACAGCCCTGGATTTCATAATATACAAAAGTTGTCATAATCAAAACAACATAATACTGAACAGATTTAATATAATATGCATTATATTAATATAATAGTTAATCTATATTTAATATTAATTAGTATTTCATATTATATATATGATTATATAAAGGATTTACTTAGGCTTATAACGGCTGCCAGCACAATCAGGGTGAAAGAATGGAAAGTGGTCATATGTGCATTGGAGACTGTGGTGCATTAACTAATGGTCAACTTGTAACATTCAGCTGAACAGAATCAGCATGGTGCTGGATGTGGATTGCCCACCTGAAGATCACTGCCAACAACTTAGGAGGAAGTTGGAAGGGAGGGGAAGATGGTGCACTGTTGATTCTCCTGGAAAATCTTGTCACACTGGCTTTCCAGACATGAATTCAGCTGTTCTCACCATTAGAGGAGCTATAGTCCTCACTATCACTGAGGATGGCTGTGGTTCTCATTGGGAGAGCTCTGGTCCTTACCTTGAGTGTTGCTTCCTGGCTCCAGGGCAGATCCCTCAGCCTGCTGGCACAGATCCTTCACTCACTGGTGCAGACTTTCTAGCCTCCACTACTGACTTTTGGGCCTTCCCAGTGCAGATCTTTGATTCAGAGTTGCATGAGACACTGTTGAACTCTAAGCCTCCAGTTGAACTTACAGAGGACATTGCCTCAGGTTCTAGGTCTTCAGCTGAACTCGTGCAGGGCATTGCTGGCTTCTCTGGTCTCTAGTAAAAAACAGAATCTAAAGATGTAGCTCAGTGGTGAAGCACTTGCCTAGCAAATGTAAGGCCATGGGTTCAATCCTTATGACAGCTAGAGGAGAGAGAGAGAGAGAGAGAGAGAGAGAGAGAGAGAGAGAGAAATTGACCACTCATAAATTACTGGTGAGAGTGTAGTATAGTACAAGCACTTTGGAAAACAATTTGGCAGTCTTTTTTATACACACAACTATCATACAACTTAGAAATTGTACCTTTGAGCATTTGGTCTAGAACAACAAAGGTGGACATTTACACACTAATCTATACATGAATGCAGCAGCTTCCTTGACAACAGCACAAAGCCTGGAAACAAACTGGACTTCCTTTAAACATGAATGTTAAACTGGCATCCATATCATATAAAACTGCCATCAATATACAACAGTGAACTATTGGTATGTGAATGAACCTGGATGAACCTCCAGAAAATTATGAGGGAAAAAAGTCAACAAAAGTTACATACTGTATGATTCCAACTACAAACACTCTCGAAATGACAAACTCATAGAAATGGAGAATAGATTGATGAGTGGATTAAAGAACAGGGAGGTGGGCTTTGGGGTGAGGTGCAAAAGGGCAACTCGACAGATCATGGGATGATGAAAAGTCTGCATCTTAATCACATCGATGTCAGAATCCTATTTGTGATATGGGACTCTAGTTTTGTAAGATGCTACCATTAGAGAAAGCTGGGTAAAAGTACATGGGATCTCTCCATATCATTCCTTAAAGCTGCATGTGAATCTACAACTATGCCACACAAAAAGTTTAACTAAAAACAAATTAGAATCGATACTTTTTTCTTCATCATCTTCACGCTCTTTAGTTAGAATTTTTTTCAGAATCCTATCAAATAGAGATGGCAAATAAACAATGACAGACGGGTCTTGGAAACTTTGGACTCCACCAGAAAATATTAACATCAATTATTAACTTAGTCTCCATTTCTTAATCATGAGTAACTTGCCTATGAAAATTATAGTTACTACATCTTTACTTAAGCTTTATGAACTCAGAGCTGTGCAAAGCACTTTATAATTGATTTCAATCAATCCATGAAAGCGCTCTGATATTTCTTAGATAATTAGGCCTAATTTGTAAAAAAGAAATAATTGTCTTGGAGGAACGTGATTGTTAACTAAAAATCTGGGAAGTAATGAGGCCAGCATATAAATGTGTGCTTTAATTATCGGAATATTCACTATATCATGGCTCTCCTCCTGACTGAAACGTTTGTTATGCTCCTTCTGGAAAACTCCTACTCGTTCTTTTGCCATCTGGTTCAAGTATCATAAATTCTGCTAATTATTTCCTGTCATCAAGAATTAATTATTCCACTACAAGTTTGGTGCATTGCATATAGCTCTTTCCAAACACCTCAAAAGCTCCTTATCTGTCACTTGCTGGCGAATCAGAGCCCCTATAGAGCAGGTTACTTGGCCCTTAGTAAATTCACAATAAATTCTTGCTTTTTTAAAGGATAGGTGATGAAACTTACTTCTAAATTAGATAAACCAGAACACAAACAAAGATGTTAATTAGGCCATGTTGCTCAAGTGGAGCTCAACTCTGGTGAAATTAAGTAATTTTCAGCTGTTTCTGATGTTTAGAATAAGGTGCAATTTAACATCTTCTGGACAGATGTACAAATTTCTTGTGGCTGACACTTCCCAAATGTTTCTTTGCTGCTTTTAATTTATTTGGTAAGAGTTCTCTGAGTATACACACACAAATTAACAGAATATGTTATATTTGTATTCAAACGTCATATACAACCAAGTTCATGCAGAAAAGGGGAAATTGTAACCTTTACTCCCCATCCCACTTGAAGAGTTCATTACGGTAAATATTCCCTAGGTTAAGTGGTTGATAGAGTGACAGTGCGGACAGGGCAGCAGAGATAAGCACAGCTCTCATTGCAAAGGCAGTAGGTGGGTGGCAGGAACCTGCAGGCAGAAGCTTCAGGGAAATGTCCAGGTGTTTATGTACACATACACACAGCTAAGCAGAACCTGGAAAGGCTGGAGCATGATCACTAACAACAGCTTAGCTCATAGTTCCTGGGTCATAATTGTCACATGTAGACCTTGTTAGAATTCAGTCCTGACATAGACAGTGTCATTCTTTCAGCAAAAGCAAATGAACAAATAAGTAATAAGTAAATAAATAAATGTGATCATATGACTTTGTATGGTGCCTATACGTTGTAAGCATTTCCAAAAGCATTTCTGCTGGACTGAGATGTTTTCATTCCACTACTGATGGTAGATTTGTTCAATGAGTGGAAAACCAGAGAGGCGGTGGCATTCTCAAGGGCTGTTTTCATCGCTGCCATCTTGTTTCAATCAAGCACTCTCTCAGTAAAAAAGAAGCCCCCTCAGCTACGTTACTAAATGTCTTTTTTTAAAAACAAAATTGGATTCATACATGATAAGAGTCAAGAGTCAATCTTGAAATGTTTATTTTTGGCAAATATGCAAATATTACATCTTTTGAAGGGATCTTTCCCTAGAAAATATCTACATCTTGTATCAAACTTTTTTTATGTTTCATTTTTACATTTCTGATTTCACAGGAAATCAGACATCTTTAAGGGGCTGAGTTAAGAGATACAAATTTAAAGCTTGTGTTGAAACAAGAGCTGTAATTACTAAGTATTATTTACATGTGAGCAGGGTTTCCCTAAAGGCCAGATGACAGATTCATTGCAGAGGCAGCAGAAAGGTGAACAGGAACGTTGGAACTCCCAAAGGAGCTGCAGTGGTTCGAGATCAGATGGACCCTCTGGCTCTTGTCCAAAGACACTATAATTTCTCACTGAAGAAAAATATTTTTAACCACTAAGGTTTTCAAATATTATATTAAAACAAGTATTTCTTTCTGTTCAAGTGATTGAACCTGTGGTTACAATTCTTTGCTCAGAGAAATAGTCCCATATGATTTTACAAGTAAAATCTGTAAGATGCCTGAAGATTTATCTAGTGGGAGATGTCTAAATTTGACATGGAAAAAACTATATTAGAAAACAATTTAAAAGATAAAAGAAAAGGAGAGATTCTGTGTTTAGAGATAGACTCAGCATCTTAAATTTCTTTACAGTATGTTCAAGTTTACCCTTCAACTCCAGGCAAAATACTGTAAGTTCTTTTTTAAATAGTCGACAATATAATCCTAAAATTACCACATGGTAGCAATGCATGCATGGAAAATTGACATTTTAAAATGGTGGTGGTGCTGCAGATAGCAAAGCAAAGTGTCAAATTTCAAAATATAGTGCTGGGACAATTGATTACATAGGGGAAAAATGAAATGTCTAGTACAGTACAACTTACACCAAAATAAATTCCTGCGAGACTACACACAACTGAAACAAATACACTACAAATAGTCTAGAAGAAAACTTAGGAAAATAATCTTATAAACTTAATAACTAAGAAGGATTTTTAATATAACCAGTATACTAAGAATAAGATATGACTGTTCTTCACAGTTATGGAAAATTATTTATGAAAGCAGAATGACATGCATAAAGCTTGTCAAAAGAAAAGCTATCAACTGGGAGAAGATGCAATGCAAACAACTGACAAGACTGGTACTGCAAATTTGTACCTATCAAAAAGAAAAAAACTAGTACTTAGTGGTTGAGAAATTGTGTCAAGTTGAGAAGTTTAGAAGCTTAACTAAGTGACTCAGCAAGAGGCTGGGTCCTCACTTTGTAAACATCCTGAGCCTGTGCAAGAGGGCAGGAGATGGTGCAAGGGCTACAACCACCCGAGGGCTGGTAGCCTGCATACAGTGTGGGGGAGGAAAAGAGGCTTGCTCTCCCCTTCTTGCTTTTGTTGCTTTTGCTGTCTTCTGCCACCCTGAATGGGTGCCTCTCAGTCATGCCACCCTGACTTGGAGCCAGCTGATTATGGACTGAAACCTCCACAAACTGAGCTAAACAAACCCTTCCTTTCTTACTTTTGGGTGTTGGATATTCTGTCTCAGCAAGAAGAGAAAAGTAACCAAAACAATGTAGAATAATGAACAAAAATCTAGGATTTCAAAGAGAAGAAACACTAAATGACAAATAATCACAAAAAATTTATTCTCATTAGCTTTTCATAAAATATACCTTGAGATTGCAATAAAGTACCATTTTATAAACTTCGGATTCAAAAAATAAGATTTGATAACTAAAATTATATAATAGTTTTGGAACTCAATTTGGTAGTAGCTCAAAACAGTGAAAACTTGTGTGCCCCTTAAGCCTCCAAGTTTACCTTTCAGTGTGTTTTCATATGTACCCTTCGACACAAACACAAAAGTGCCATCTTATTTTTCACAGAAAATATTAGCAACAACTGATGTGTCCATTGATAGAAAAAATTTAAACTATATTGAAGTACTTTTTTATTTTAAAGAGAAAAGAACAAAAACAAAATAACAAAAAAAGACAACCCCAAAATAATAAGAAATGATACAGAATTTCAAAACCAGGTGGTAGGAAATTAACAATGGTTATTGTATTACATAGTATCTTCATAGTGGTTGCTCACATAACCAGATATAGGCATATAAGATTGATAAAACAGTTTGGTGGCGGCGGCGCCCGGCAGTCCCACATTTCGCGCGTATCGGGCGGGCCGCGCAGAAAGCCCCAGAGGCTGGGAGCCAGGGACGCTCCGCGCGGGGAGGAAATTTGGCTGGGTCCGAATGCCTTGGGACCGCAGCGAGCTCGGTCCCTCCCGCCTCCCGAGCCGGTGCAGCGTTCCGGCGACTCCCGACAGAGATCGGCTTGTTAGCGGCGGAGACGCCCAGCAGTCCCACATTTCCCGCGTATCGGGCAGGCCGCGCGGAGGGCCCCAAATGCTGGGAGCCAGAGACGCTCCGCGCGGGGAGGAAGTTTGGCTGGGTCCGAACGCCCTGAGAACACAGACAGCTCGGTCCCTCCCGCCTCCCGAGACGGCGCAGCTTTCCGGCGACTCCCGACAGAGATCGGCTTTTTGGCGGCGGCAACGCCCAGCAGTCCCACATTTCGCGCGCATCGGGCGGGCCGCGCAGAAAGCCCCAAAGGATAGACTGGCACCTCGGAACCTTCCTGCCTGCAGGGACCCCAAAAACTGGTGAGATATCCGCGCTCGCGACCAGATCACCGAGTGGGGGAGGAGATCCATCCCTATACCTGCAGGGAA
>PVLD010015764.1:0-47391 GCA_004027595.1 Dinomys branickii
GGGGCTTTCCCACGTCTCGCCCCGGCAGCCTGGTCCGCCCTACCACATCTCCCCCGGCATCTCAGAGAAATACGCCCAGTTTAAACTTCCCAGCCGAGGTCCTGGCATTCACGCTCGCCAAGTCTGTCTCGAGCTGGTGGTGTTTATTAAGGAGGTTCGCTCCCTTGCTGCTCACCTGGTCGCCATCTTCCCCGGATCAATACTTTTCTTCTGTAGTGCTCCTTTTACAAAAATGGTAAACTCCACTCCTCAATTGTTAACTTTTATACCAGGCTAAGCAGGAGAGGAAAAAGCAGGTGTGTGTGTGGGGATCAGGTACAACTGGATTAAGCTACTGTGAGCATCTCATTTAAGTGATGGAGGGTTGAGATCAGCGAGTATTTGAAACATACTGGGTCATAATGTGTTTGCCTTTCTATGCCCTAGGGTCTTCTCTTAGACTCCTTTTTTGAGGGGCTCTAGGTTGAAAGATCTGGAATTGTAGGACAATTTATAACCTTTTAAAATATGGTATAAACCTTCTTTATTACATTATGCTGCATGGTGAAGCGGTTATATCTTCAAGGCCAGGAAAGTGGGGAGCCCCTCCATTGTTTATTCTGTAAACAATAGGAGACTGCAAGCCCCTAGGAAGAACATAGAAATGGTGCTCAGTATCCCGCTCTGGAAGTGGTAAGACTCACATGTTTAGGCTCATTTCTCCCAACCCAACTGATTTCTTTGTTATGTAAGTTTGGTCTGGAAGTAGAAACAGTACCTCAGGAAGACTCTGGGAAATTTGAGAAAAGAGGATCCTCACATCTGCAATAATGCCATATAACAGAGGCAGCCTCAGACCACAAATAGTTTGAGTGTCTTCTGTATGCCCACAGCTTTTAAGCATATTATTGAAGATAGTACAACTTCAGCTTATTTCTGAACAAAACACAGTATTTGTAAACATAATTGTCCCCTAGTGCAAATATTTATTTAATGACCAACAAACTTCCTAAACACATCTGTCAAAGAATGAGCCAATTATTCATCAGATTTGAGTACCAGTATCACCTGAAGATGATCTCCTTCATGATGCCTTTTGGTGTAACCTAAATGGATGTAAATGAGAAGTCTTGCTGAAAATAGCTATTTCTATACATTACACATAATCAATGGCAGCTTCTACTTGATGTAATTCTGGCTACAAGAATCCAGTGAGAGAAGCCGGGTGTGGTGGTGCACACTTGTAATCCCAGCCCTAGGGAGGCTGAGGCAGGAGAATCGCTGGGAGTTCAAGCCCAGCTTAGGTTACAAAGTGAGCTCAAGGCCAGCTCGAATGGCATAGTAAGACCTTGTCTCAAAAAGACAAAAAAATCCAGCGAAATTTAGCTATTAAGTAGGGCTTCAATTTGGATTTGGGGTTACTTTTCAAACAATTTCAACCTCAATTTTGCCAACTTACAAGTTTTAAGGGGGACCCAGTTCAATCTACCAAAGGCAGACTACTCTTTCTTTCTTTGCTCCCCCTTGTAAACATGTAGGCATCCATTAAGGGTGCATATAAGTTGGTCATCGAGCCTCAGGCCAATGAAAAATTTTGATGTCCAATGACAAGCAAAGTTATAGAGCTAAAGACAGAACTAGATTTAAAATTTCCAGGCAGTGTGGATCAAAAAGCAGGGTAGTATGATGAGAAATTATCACTTTACATCAAAAGTTAAGAAAGTAAAGAAAATATCTTTCTCTTTTCTAGTATACATTTGACTCTTTCTTTATTCAAAAATACCAAAATAATAATTGAAAAGAAATGCCATGTTCTTATTCCAGGATACCCTTGAGTCTCTCACTGGTGGTTGATTTAGACAGGCCTAGGTTTTTCCAAGAGTAGAGTCTGGGCCTCTTTCTCCAAAACCCTAGAATGCGCTCCCTGTGGTCTGGCACTGGGTGGGAATGGAGTGTGGCTTGGAGTGCTTCCCATCAGCCACAGCATCTTCTGCTCCCGCAGGCTCGTCCTGTTGACCCAGCGCTATCCTTCAGAGGCTAGTGTCCACCAGCTGCCCAGGCTGGTGCAGCACCTGCTTCCTTCTGTTGATGGCATTAAGTACTTTCTTCCTGGGACCCAGCTGCATGTGGATATTCTGAAGGTCCTCATCAGAGCAGAGCAACAGAGCTTCCAGATCAATCTGTTCTCTCATGAAAATGGGAAGGAATTCTTCCAGGTGCAAGGACTGCAAGAACACTTCCAGGGGGGTCGCATCAACCACATCTTCCTCCCACTCCACTTCCTCCTCATCCCAGGGCAGATCACCCGCAAGGCCGTTCTCCTCTCCCTCTCCAGCCTCAGCTTCCTCAGCCTCTGCTGTTCCTTGTCTTTGGAGCAGCTCACTGGGCATTTTAAACCCCAACTCTCTTTTACTGTCTGAGAGATCTTCAGAGCTCAACACTCTGTTCCTCCTAAAAACAATATTTCCCAGACCTGGACGGTTGAGAATGGATTCATGCTGCACATCCTTGTCTTCCTCTGCCGAGAATATGAGCTTCTCTTTGAAGTCTCCTGATAATGACTCTTCTTCCTCCTCTCTGAACACTTCCATCACGTTCCTCTGCCCACTTCTGCCTTCCTTCTCCATCTGCTCTGCTGTATCTTTGTTTTTCTTGAACTTCATCTTGAAGGTATCTTTAATGCCTTTAGAGAGTGATCCAAATGTACTGGGAGCAGAAGCACTGGAGACGGACGACCTGGAGAAGGTGCCTTTGAACGGAGAAAGAGTCCCAGATTCCTCCTTGCTGTAGGCTCGGGCCATTTTATTTTGATGCTTTTCCTGGAGCTTTCCACATTCTTTGATTTGCTTTCTGGCATTCTTCTGAGCCTGCTCCTTCAGCCTAGTGACTTTCTTAGGGTTCACAGCATTCTGCGTAGTGGCAGCCTTATCCAAGAGGGCAACACATTCGCTCTGGTCCCTGCTGGCAGCGGCATCCAGGGGAGACTTTAAGTCATTATCCAGGGCAAAGATGTTGGCACCAAAATTGATCAGGAATGAGACACAGTGGGTGTGGCCATTGGAGGCGGCATAATGCAGAGGAGTGTTTCCCCAGATATCACATCTGTTGGGGTCCCCTCTAGGAGAAAACATATGAAAGAGGCATATTGAGATTTTTTCCTCTGAACACAAAGTCTAAGAAGTAGAAAAATTTAACAAGTAAACAAAATGCATGTTAGTGCAACATGTTTATCCTGCCACGATGTTGACTATGCTAGCTGCTGTAAATCTAGATATATCACAGCCAGACACCAGATGGTAAGAAAAAGAAAAAGAAAATCACTACCCTACATCTCCTTTTTAGAAGTAAGAAAAGTTTTCCAAGGAACTCTGTAGCAGGACAAATTTCATATCTCATTGGCCAGAATTGGTCCACGGGCCTACGGGAAGGCAAATAAAGGTCTGTGTCTAATCTTTCCTTGAGTCTAGGAACAGGACTATGCAAGAGCATACTGGCAAATGTTTAGTAACTGGCTCATTCAGGAAAAAAACTAATTCCTGATTTACAGAATGTGCCAATTTCTGTGCTGTAAATATACTCATTGTGATACATCTCGAGGTACCAATGTGACATCCTTGGACACAGAGTGTGGAAGAGATGCGTAGTAGCATCCTGTTATAAACCACACAGATATAACGGGTACGCATAATAGCAAGAGCAAAGACAATAGTGAAATTTAGTAAAATTATAAGGAATCACTAGGAATTTTGAGTATTACTTTTTTTTTGAGACAAGGTTTTGCTACATAGCCCAGACTGGCATTAAGCTTGCTAAGTAGCCCTGGCTGGCCTCAAACTCTCAGTCCTCCTGCCTCTGCTTCCCAAGTGCTGAGATTACAGGAATGTACCACCACACACAGCTGAGTAATTTATTAAGTTGTAAATTTATATACTTTTGTTTTAATAAGTGTTTAACTGATTCTCAAACTTCCTGAAAATTTAGCAGTAACTTTTCAGGAGCTGATTTTAGCACAACACTGCTACTGTCCTCTGAGTCACATGTGGGGAAATAAACAAGAGGAAGGAAGGAAGGAAGGAAGGAAGGAAGGAAGAAAGAGAAAGAAAGCAAGAAAGAGAAAAAGGAAAAAGACAGGTCCCATCAGCAAGAAAAAAGAGAAATTGGTGTTGAGTAGGTAGTAAACTGTGTCTGCTACAACCATTATTTGCACAAAGGGTAGAAAAACCTCTATTTGCCCGTCAGCTTACTTCCAGGACCATATAAATGAGTAATTCTACCAGAGTTTAATTAAAGTGGGAAAAGGACATGATAGTATTGAAGCCACAGGCATAACACCTGGCATAGAAACAGGCATGGAACACAGTAAATTCATTCATTTGTGGAAATGAATGAATGCCTGTGAGAATCCTGCCCAAGGCTACCAGCTCCCTGTGAGAGGCCCCAAGGAAGGACAGGAGAGAAAGCCTGAGAAGTCCTGGTTAGCACTGCCAGTGAGTAAAAGGCACAAGTAGAGGAGAAGATCCAGACCCTTGCAGCTGATCTGATAATGCAGATTTCTACTTTGAGTATTTTCTTGTTACTCAGAATTTGGTTCCCAGGCCAGCAGCCTCAGCAACACCTGTGACTTTGTTGGAAATGTAGAAATTTGGACTGCAGCGCGGACTTACTGAGGCAGAGTCTAGAGTTTCACAAGATCACCAGGGGATTCATAGGCGCACTACAGGCTGGGAAGAGCTGCACTGGTTAGAGTAACCCAGTGGACCAGTGAAATACAATTTAATGAATCAGACTAATAACCCCTCTCTGGAAACTCCTGGCTGCTTCCTGCTTTTCAGTCCCAAAGCATTTTCACATTGACTGTCCACCATCGTGCACCACAAGCTGCCTCTTAGAGAACAAAGATAAGAATCATTACCGCAGAAGTAAAGTAAGTTTCAGAGAGCTTGACTGATTTGACGGAGGGTAACAGGCTGCATACTTTGGATCAAGCCTGTCTTTAAGTCTAACAATACAGTCTTATATTAAAAAGTTTCAGTTTTTCCATCTTTCCAGCTACAAGTCCTCTAGCTTAACTTTTCGACGACTTCTTTTCTTCATTTTAAACTGAGAAAAATGAATGCCGATAATCCCAGTTATTTGGGAGGCTGAGGAAGGATGACAGCAAGCTCAAGTCTGGCCTGGGAAATATAGCAATTTAGCAAGATCTTGTCTAAACATAAAAATAAAGAAAGGGTTGGGGATATAGTTCAGTGTGAAGGCCATGAGTTCAATCCCAAGTACTGAAAGAAAAAAAAAATAACAAAACCTCCAACTCTGTTACCTTATCAGAATTGTCATGTGAATTAAATAAGTCAGTATATAGAAAGCCTAGAAAAGTGCTCGGTATACTGTGAATATTCAACAAACATGACTTGTTATTGTGTCCCTTATCTTTAAACACATAATCCTTAATTTTGTGTATTTATTTTTTCTCTTACTCACCTGGTAAGTTTTCGGCTCCTGTGGGTTTAAAGCCTTACAATCTTACTTTATTTGTGAAATACTTATGTTGTCTCCCTAATTAAATAATTAGAAAATGTTTTTCTCCCTTTCATCATCTGTATCTCCTCACAGAAATCTTAAAACAACCCAAAGAAGTCAAGCAGGAAAATGTAAGTGATTGCATGGGGCCAGGTTTATTCTTTCAACGGAAACAAAGTTAGTGTGTGCTCCTTGTAGAAAGGGCCGCTGAGTCTCAGCTGTGCCTGATGTTCTGTGGAATAAAAGTAGAAACGTTTCTAGAGCCTCCACTTGAAATGAAGCCAGAAATCCAGAATTTCATGGAATTTTTTAAAGCAGTGACTCAAATTTAAAATAAAAACATAGTCAAGTCCAAGTAAAACGCATTTGCGGACTAGATCCAGCCTGCAAACTGGCAACCTCCTTTTGCACAGAGAGAACAGCTGAACCCATGCACACATGGGTGACATCACATGGCATATTTGGGGAGCCCCGAGTACACACCAGTGTGACCAGAGTGCACGGAGTTAGGGGAAAGAGTGAGATGGGAGAAAGAGAAGGAAGGAAAATTAAACCGACTCTAAGGAAAGCAAATGTGGGATAACACGGTTTTATGGCACTGCCTCTTTCAAGAAGGCCTCGTCAGCCCGCCTGATTTAACAGTTCTGGATCAAAGGAGACCTCTTTCGCCCTTGGCATGGTTGTGCCTCTAAGGAGACCATAGTATTGTACTTCACTCCAAAACACATTTTTATTTATTTTAACCAAATACCATATTCAAATGACTCCTTAAGTACTGACTTCAAAGAAGGCTTGTAAAACATCCAGGATGTTACTATAGACATAAACAAAAACATGCTGATTAAATTTGCCTGAAATTATCCTTGGATTGGATGAACTAAAAAAGCAATTATTGGGAGGAATATAGGGGGAATGACAGGGTACTGAGAAGTCTAGATTAAATCAGTGTGCGTGAAGCCCTAACATATTAGAATATTGCCATTTCAGTAATGGTAGAAAGGACAGGAAGACAACCTAAGATGAATAAAAAAGGTAAGTTTTTTTTAAAAGAAAATTTTGAATGCAAACTTCCAAATTCATACACGAAACTGTCAGTAAGATAATTCGTGAAGTTCCCCAGTGCATGTAAGCTATTTCTACTTGCACAAATTCTATTTAAAGACAACTTTGCAAACTGCTGTAAAACTTAAAAATATTTCCTGCTGACAAGCTTCGTGGAGTCTTCCTAAATTCAATCCTTATTCCCTCTATGTTTCTTGATGCCACCACTTCATACATCTGCCGAGGTATCACAAACTAGTCCCTTTGTTTGATGATCCAAGTCCCACACCGATATGGATACTGTATGGTTTCCTTGAGCTGAATTCAGTCTTCTGTTGATTTTTTTCTATTGTTTTCTTCCCAAAAGAGAGATTAACTAAAGAGATTTAAAACTAATGTATATTTTCCTTTTATTTTTGGTAGATCAGAGTGTGTGGGGAAATAATTTTCAAAGCTGTCCTGGTATTATTGTCACTAACTAGGCCATTTGCTTAAATTACATTACCCTAAGCATCTGTTCCATTGCAATTTTTCCTTTTGAATTTGATTTGACTTTTTTGTGAAGATGTTCCCAGAAAAAAAGCAATTCTTTCAAAAGTGTTTTTTCTACATAAAAAGGAATTATTAGGACTTGCTCATAATCAAAGAAATGCAAATCAAAACATGCTTTACCATTTTCTTTTGCCTAACAGGCAATGATTTAAAATATTAATACTTGGTTTTAGTAGAAGTGTGGGGAAAGAACTCTGAAGAAGCAAAAATTTCCTGGCACACTATGTACCAAGAGCTTTTAAAACATAGTGCCTTTTTAAATGAACTATTCTAGTCTTAGGGATTTATGCTAAGAAAATGTCAGACATTTGAGCAAATACCATGAACAAAGATGTTTGTCTCAGCTTTATGTATCAGTTAAAAGAGTGGATTCAAATTAAATGTCATAAAGAGACAACTGGTCAAATAACTATGCACTCAACCTGCATCTGTCAACAGCTCAATGAATAGCGAAAAGGTAGAACACAGGCATGCACTTCTGCTTTGATGGTTCTGCCTTGGAGCCAACCCACTCAGGCCCAAAACCTCCAAAACTGTGAGCCAGAATAAATCCTTCCATAAATAATGTAAAGAGCGAAATAAATAAGAGACCCATATTTTTCTAAAAAGCAGGGAGGTAGATGCTGTGGAGACAGGGAAGAAGGGGGAGGGGAGTGTGGGCTGGGGGAGAGAGCACAAAGGTGATCAAGGACAATATACATATGTATGAGTCAAAGCCCCACATTGAATGTAATTCTTATGAATTGCAAGTATATATCAATTTTAAAAATTAATAAATCCTTCCTTTAAATTGTCATGTCTGTGATTTTGTCCCTGTAACAGAAATATGGCTAATGCGCCAGTTTAGGATAATACATGCAATCAATGTTTTTCATCTTTAAATTTTAAAAAAGAAAGAAAAACAGCTAGGAAAGCTAGAATTTTGATATCAGTGGTCCCCACAGAATCTGTTATTTCATTTGGGTAATGAGAAATAAACACTTAAATTGTCAGGTTGAAATGTACGTAGATGACTATTTAGCTAAATTCAAGTTTTAAATTTTTTATTCCTCTCTAACCCCATTAAACAGCCTTAGCAATGTGATCTCACACTAAAGATTGGCTCTGGGCAGGATGGGAGATGCCTTCTGAAAACTCCCAGAAGACTGCTTTTAGCCTTTACCAGGCAAACTCAATACAGCTGATCTTAATGATTTGAGGACAAGGAAATAAAATCTGAGATGCAGGAGAATCAGTGGGAAAATAAGAGCTGAGAAAGACTAGAAAATGAATTGTTAGAAGAATTTTTGGGTCTATACCCAGTGTTTAAAAATTATAAATAAATGGGCTATATTTTGCTATTATGTGAGAAATTATGTTATACTGTCAAATTAGTGGAGAAACAATGGACTGTATAACAAATTGGGTTGGAATACATTATTAAAAACATGGAGAATGCAGTTAGGTCATAGCCTTAGATCTTAAATCAAAATAAATTGTATACCCAAAAACTCTTTAAAATAAAAAATGAAGCCCAGGGAGGTGGCACATGCCTATAATCTCAAGAGGCTGAGGCAGGAGGATCGCTACGACTTCAAGGCTAGCCTGGGCTACATAAGCAAGTTCAAGCCCAGCCTCCCTCTCTGTCCCTCTATCTCCCTACTTCGCTCTGTGGGTTGTGAGTGATCGTTACCTGACAGCAAGGGGTTATGGAAGAGACCTTATCTACAAAGGAGAAGGAGAAAAAAGCAGAATCTTTCACCACAGATGAGATTAGAGAGACGTGTAAAATGTGGGAAACAGTGCAAAACTTTGTACACAAACATGACCCTAATAGGGCTATAGCAGAGAGTGATGAACCTGTTTAAGGTCAACGCAATGTCACATTTCCATGAAATCCTCAAAAGGAGGCAAAAGCAAGTGTCATTGCACAGGTTCCTTGTTAAAGTTGCACAAAAAGTAAAGAAATTCCATTGAACCAATAGATAGCATTGACCGCAGGAGTGACCGTGAAAGTCGTCCTGCACAGTGACCCTCCTCTCTCTTGTCTCCCTCACAGCAGCCATGGCGGTTTTCAAAGGTAACTGCAGGTTAATGTGTTTATTTCTCTTTATATTTTGTATTTTCTTTAGTGTTTTGTATTACATTACAGTACTGAAATCATTCCATAGGAGTATATTTGGGTTGTGGGATAAATCATCCGAGTTTCCATTGTATCTTATAGGAAAATTTGCTTTGATATAGAGTACAAGTGCTTTGGATTACAAGCATGTGTCTGAAGCAAACAAAGTTTTACTGTTTTTGTAAACGTGAGTCTCCCTGAGGTTCTCCTGGATAAACACAAGACATGGCTTCCCTGCCATTAAGATAAAGTTCAACTCCTTAACAGAGTTTACAAGGTTCTTCGTGATGCGGTTTTACTGCTTATGCTCCTCCTGTCCCTACTCAAGCCAGATCCTGCTATATGCAGCTTCCTCAGTTCCTAGAATGCAGGGCGCTCAGTCTTAGAGGACACTTGCTTCCTTCCATCTTTTCTGGGCCACTTCTCATTGCTTTGATCCTGTCTTACCGATCCCACCTTAACTACGCTCCTCAGGAAAAGCCTCCTCTCACCCTGAGGTGGGGACAGGTGTCTGTGTTATTTATTTAATGCCTTCTACTTTCACTTTTATAAAATGCATTAGATGGCCTATTTTCCCCTCTCAAATATGACTGCCATGACAGGTTGCTGATCAGTGTCCCTGGTGGCCAGCAAAGAAGGAAGCAAAGGCCAGACTGTGACATAATCAGACACTAAGCATGTTTGACTTAGATTCCCTTGGCTTACTCCTTTACATTTTTTTTTTACTTGACTTGAGTCCATTTTCAGCACCCTAGCCCGCCTGGTAACAGGCAGAGCAAGCAGGAGAAAACTGTGTACCACTGCATGAAAAGACAGGGTGGGCATGGGCCGTGAGGGCGATTATGCGAGTGCCGGCCAGTCAGGTAAAGATGTCAAGAAGGGCTGAAGCTTCCTTCTGAAGCTTGGAAAGCCAACAATTCTAATCAAGGATTGTGCACTTGAAAGCTAATAAAAGACTACCGAATTTTAACAGTGTAGATGGGAAAACGAAAACCCATAATTTGTTCCAAGGAAGGGCAACCACTTTTAGTACTTAAGTACCTAAACATCATGGGCAAGACTTCTAAGCACATGAAATTAAAATATTTTTCCCTAGCCAAGAGAGCTAAAAATGCCTTAGAATAAAGGGCCTCTTCTCTCTGTGTGGTTTAATGGTGCCAATTCTCTGTGTAAAACAAAGCCCCTCTAGGGCAGATTTATCTTTCTCTGAAAAGCCAAGCATTTAGACAGTTTATCAAGAGGGCAAAGTATCTGCACAGACTTCCCTGCCTCTCACTGTGGCCTGTGAAATCCTACCATAAATACTGTCTCTCACAGAAACCATCAGGTTAAACTTACCCCCTGCTGCAGATTATTTCCAGGGCTTGCAGGTTGCCATGGTAGGCTGCTAGCAGAGTGGGTGTCATGCCATCTTCATCAGACAGATTCAGGTCTCGTGTGGTAGCCTCTTTCAGAAGTTCCAGGTAGCTGTCACTAGCAGCTTGGTGGTAGCGAGTGGACATTTTTTCTGCTCATCAGAGCTCTCTCCAGACAGAGCAGAAGGCTGGCAGAGCAACCTTCCTACGGAGCTGGTTAATCAGTGACAAGGAGCGTCACTCCAGGGCAAAGCTCACTCCAGCTTCCCTCCTTGGAAGGCGGCCAGAAAGGTTCACAGCTCTGAATTTGGGCCTTTTCCTCCTGAAATAGATAGCACACTAGATATTAGAGCCTGAGATGGTCATCTCAAGTATTTTGAGGCACGTTTAAGTTTTGCTGTCTATTGAACAGGTTTCTAATGGAATACTGGCCAACCAGGCACAGAATATGAAATATAATTTCTATAAAATTTAGAACTATTCTAGATCACTGGGGAGGTTTTTTTTTAATTTTAACAAGTAAAAGAACGAAAATGTATTAACAGATAGCCGCTTACAAAGTAGCACAAGAACAGTACAATCAAAACTGAATTACAGACAAGGTGACAGGGAATTAACAATGGTTGTTGTATTACATATTGATAACTTCAAAATGTATGCTCAGGAAAACACATACAGACATGCAAGACTGATTAAACCATTAATCATTAGCTGTTCCTTACAGTAAAGTGACCTAAGTCAGTGGTACAACTATATCCGCCATCCTGCACATACGTACGTATGTGCATGATTATCCCTGTCTCCCTTTTCTCCCCGCCACCCCAGCTGCTCCCTACTGTCGAGCAGTTTCCTTCCATTTCACACTGTTTATCATTCCTTGGGAAGGTATTTTAAACGACTTTATCAAGATATATACTTTATTCCCCTTAAAATTTACCCATTCACTTTACCCATTTAATTCATTTAAAAATCATTCAAATTCAATGATTTTTAGTAAGCTTGCAGAGTTGTGTAGCCATTCCCATAATCTAATTTTTTTTTTTTTTTTTGTCTTTCTGAGACAGGGCTTCACTATGCAGTTCAGGCTGGCTTTGAACTAGCAGCAATCCTTCTGCCTCAGCCTTCCAAGTGCTGGCATTACAGGCATGCACCACCACACCTGGCTTTTCCATAATCTAATTTTAAAGTATTTCTATCACACTAAAAGTTTCCTTCATGTTCAATTGTAATCAACTCTTATTCCTACTTCCAACTCTACAAAGCTACTAGTATGTTTTCTTTCTATGTAGATTTGCTTGTATTAGCACTTCATATAAAGGGAATTATACAATGTATAGTATTTTGGGTCTAACTGTTTTCAAAGTATACATTTTGAACCTCATCCTTTTTGTTGGTAAATATTTCACCATGTTAATGCACCAACTGTGCTTTATCCATTCAGCAGTTGATGGACATTGTGGTTATTTCTCCTTTTTGGCAATTATGGGTAATATTGCTATGAAAATTCACATGAAGTCTCTGGGTAGACATACTGGTATATTTTCACATCTCTGTGTTTTTACCATAGAGGGGAATTGCTGGGTTATATGGTAAATTATATTTAGATGTAAGAAATTGCCAAAATGAACGTCTAATGTTCTATAGCATAGTAGAATAACTGTGATTCACAATTACATATTTCAAAATGGCTAGTAGAAAGTGTTTTGAATGTTCCCAACATAAATGATGAATGACCAACATGATAGATACACCAATTACTCTGATTTAATCATTACACTTGTATACAAGTATTAAAATTTCACACTGTACCCCATAAATATCTTTGATTACTAAGTTAATTGTGTTACATTTTATATGACAAATAAAATATATCATATATAAAAGGAAATTACCGAATTATTTCCCAGACTGGTTATACCATTTCATCCTGCTACCAATAGTATGCGAGGGTTCCAACTTCCTTGCATCCTTGACAGACCTTGCTGTCCTTCTGTGTACTGCTGTCACAGTGGGTATGTAATGGCATATTATGGCTTCGGTTCGCATTTGCCTAATGACTACCTTTCATGTGCTTATTAGTCATTCTTACATCTTCTATTCAAATCTTTTCCCCATTCTTTCCCATTGGGTTGTCATCTCACTAATGTATTATAAGAACTACTTACATATTCTAGATACAAGTTCTTTATACAATATTTGGAAACAGGTATGTTTCTAGGTTAGGATTACTCTACTGCACTACATATGCAGGGGTATCGGGATTGAGAGCAGTTTGAGCTGTTAAAAATGTTTTTCTCTCAAGCTGGTGTCCAGCAAATGACTAAGACACTTTTAGTGCATTACCTACCTATCTGGAAGTTGGAGAATTTAGTATTCCACTAGCTAAAACCTCTAGGCCAACCCAACAGAATTGCCCTAAAGGAAGGACCAAAGGCTACTCTTCAAAGAATTGAAAACAACAGATTGCAAAGACTTTTGTATTTGGATGTTTGTGTTATCTTCCCTTCATAATCATTGTTTGACCTTCAAATGGCAGCTTTGGGTTACCAGTGGGCAGATCACAGGCACTTCATACCTGATCACTTTAAATCAGTATTTGGAAAATCTAAGCATGTATGTAGTAGCTATAAACAGAAACATAAAATTTAAAAAATATTGGAAAACAGAATGAAAGTAAAAACACAATACATCAAAATTTATAGGTTGCAATTTAAGCAGAGCTTAGGTGGAAATTTTTATTTTTTAATGCCTGCATTAGTAAAGCAAAAAAAAAAAAAGTCTCAAAACAATAATTTGAACTTCCACTTAAGGAAGAAACATGCAGAAAAACATAAATATGGTACAAACATCACAAAAATTAGTGTGAATTCCAAATCTATCTGCGATCAACATAAAATAAGTGAGGCAAATTCATTAAGTAGAACACTAAACCATGTTTTATTATAATAGACACATCTAAAACATAATATTGCAGAAAAATTGAAAGCAAAACAATGGAAATGTAGTATCAGGCAATACTAAAAGAAACTTACTTAACACAAAACTTACTAGGGATAAAGACAGATAATATATAATAAAGTGAAAAGAAAAGTTAACTAAAAATATTAGTCCTAAATTTATATATACCAAATAGCATGGCCCCAAAATACAGAAAATAAGATTAAATAGAACTTGAAGAGAAAAAAACAAACCCATGGCAATAATGGGAAATCTCAGTGTATTTTCTTAATGGTAAGAATCATATTAAATATTAGTAAAGTTATAAACGATTTGAACACAATTAACAAACTTGATCTAACAGTTAATATGCAGCCATACACCCCATAGAATATGCATGTTCTTTTCAAGCACAGAGAAAATGTTTATAAAACTTGACCACTATATAGAACCAGTGCAGGTCTCAGCCAATATTAAAGAATAGCTTTCAAATCTGCATGTGTGCTGGAGAGCTGGTAGGAAAATTAAAACTCATCAGCCTTATACAATTAATTAAACACACACACATTCTCTTGTGTATATCTTACACCATTTTCATCAAATACATACCGTTTTGTATTATGTCTTTACTTCTCCTTAATCGACCATAGATTATTTCCCATGTTGTTATAAAACTTTAACATGTTTGGGTACTAGTCCACTGATTGATGTGAGCCTAATTTTAAAGTCAATAACTGTTCATTCCTCTTATCTTTTTGTCCAAGATACGGTACATTATTTTCCCACTTGATAAAGTACATAGCTTTCATCTGCAGGGTTCTCACAATAAAAATTAGCTCCAAGGGTCACTGTTCTTTTCCTGGTTTCTGTGTGAACCGCACCAGAAGTAGCCTGAGGGCAGTGTTACACAGCTATAAGACACAAACTTTATTCTTAGCCCTGAGAGTAATGCAGTCAAACAAGATTGTGGATACTTTGAGATAAAAATAAGATTGTTCTTCGATTAATTTTGGTATGGCCTTCTGAATCTAGAAACAACTGTGTTACATAGTGCAGTATGAGAAAAAATATATATAACTCGGAAGAGGGCTTCTCAGAGATGAATTATTTACAGTAATTCATGTGCCCATCAACCAAGGTGTGTACTATCAGAAGGTGATGTTAAGGACAGTGAGAAAGGGGGTGTCGGAGGAGAGGAGCAGAGGGTAAGGAAGGCAACAATTACACCGAAGAAATTTGGAGATGACAATGAGGAGGAAGAGGAAGGATAGGAAGGGTTTCTGGGCTTCAGTAGTCCTCCTCACTTGGACGTGAGCTCTCCTGTGAAACAGCGAAACATCTGAATGCTTTTTAAATGGTAAAGATCATGGCACCCACCGGCATTTCCTTGGGAAAACTTCCTTTGGGCAAAAGTGATGGGGGAGCAGAAAGAGAAGCAGAAATGAATCCTTCTGAACTTGACGATCCTTTCTACCTCATCTCTTTAAAGCGAGGCTGAGAGAGAACCAGGGCTGGAGAACTTGAGACCATCACATCCAGGGCAAATTGTTCCATTCGTTTGTGCCCATTATGGTTTAGACCTAAAATGTGCCCCTGAAGCCTCATGTTTGGAGGTGGCCTGGCCAAAAGGGCAGCTCACTGGAGGCATGACCTGGGAGGGTACATCTGTGTCCCTAGCTCCTCCCTCCTCTCCCTGGTTTCTGGCTGCCCCTAAGTGAACAGCTTTCCTCTACCATAGTGCTTGGAGCCAATGAGCCATGGACTGAGCCCACTGAACACACGAGGAGAAAATAACCCTCTCCTTCAAGTTGCAGGTGTCTGGTATCTTGTCTCACTGAAGGGAAAGCTGGCTAACACTGTCTCCACTTCCTGTGGGTGAAGCTGGAGGAGGTAGTTCATGATCACAATATTATCACCAATTAACTTTATAGTAATAAAAAGGAAGTAAGATAAAATTCCTTACAAACGATAAAGTATAGTTTTACAAACTAGAAACTAGTGTGATTGTGGCTTATGGGGATGAGGAGGGAGGGGTGGGGCAGGGGAGAAAGAAAAAGAGAGAGAGAGAGAGGAGAGGAACCATGTTGTATTTCAGAGTGTTGTTTTGGGCTTTGAAACAAAACGAGTAGGAAATTGTGTGGGCAAAAGTTAATGGAAAGAATTAACACAGCTTTGCATGTAACGTCGACACTAACTTCTCACTAATTGTAATGTCTTAGTAATTGTGGGGCAGTCGCGGATTCTGTGTTTTGACAGTTTTAGCTTTCTGGTACATTTCAGTCTATTCCAACCGGATGCTGCTGGACGCTTGGAAAGTGACAACATTTGCCGCACCCATGGCAGACAGTCTGAGAATCAGACCTGAGTAGCACTGGCCCCAGTCACAGCCCTCAGCAACCTTATTGGAGCCACAACTGCCCCCCACCCCTTAAATATCTGCGATAGTAATATAACTCAGAGAAATGTTCTGCCAATTACTCATGTGTCCTCCTGTCACTTAAATTCAGAGTATTAGCTCCTAGTTTGTGCTTTGTTTTCCTAAAACTTTAAAAACTCAATCCATTACTTGACACCCCAGGTATTTAACTATTCCACTTTGAGAGGCCTTTCTGCCCAGACAGCATGTCCTTTTGCCAAGAACCCAGAGAAAATTTGGTCCATAGGCTCCAGGAGCAGTACGTGGACTTTCCTACCAGTGGCTTCTCTCTTCCCTACAGAGCAACGACCCTCTCAACTTCTCATTGCTATGTTTGTCATTTTGCAGCATTTCCTGACACAACAGCAGTTTCCTGACAACAGGTGAGCTAAGTGGGTATTCTGCCTGTCACAGAGTCCAGTCCTCGCCAAGAGGAAGCAGTGTTTGGATGAAGAATTTACCTAGGGCTGTAACCATCTATAAAACAGAGTTCTGGGTGTTCATTTTCCCAGGAAGAGGAAAAGAAGAAAGGGCTGGGCGTGGCGGTGCACACCTGTGATCCAGCACTCTGGGGGGCTGTTACAGAAAGACCTCAACTTACCAAGACTCTGCCTCAAAATAAAAAATGTCGAAAGGCTTGGGGGATGTAGCTCAGTACAAGTGCCTTGGGTTCAACCCCTATTATCGAAGAAAAAAGAAGAGATCAGGAATAAGAAACAAAGATTCGTGGTAGTTGGTGCTCCAGGAAAAACCAAAATTAGCAAAGTACAATCTGAAGTTCTCTTTCATTGTTCTGTAAAACTACTCACTGCTAATTGGGAAAGAAATTCAATAGCTTATATGGCCTAGAAACAGATATTTTTGGTAATGAGATTGGCCCCTGAGCCCCAAGAGATCTAGTTTTCAAAGAAGACTGTTTTTGTTCTTTAAAGTTATTCACATCTAATTACAGAAGAAATTCACTCCTATGGTGGGGAAGCACATTTTTACATAAAAGGAAGAGAAACATCTGAGCAGAACATTACATTTAACAAGATTACTTCATCTAATAAAGATTTTATTATGAATTTTAATGCAAATGAAAACAACAAAAGATAAAGGAGATTAGAAGAGGGAACAAAACTATTATAGGAACCAGACTAGGGCAAACTAAGGGCATTATTAACATACTGCTGTATGTGCTGAACTTGGCTTTATGGGAAACTTATTAAGGTAAAGATGTGTTAGATGTATTACCCAGAAAATGTCAACTTACACCTGTATTTTTTCCCTTCAGCACAGTAATAAAACTGAACCACCTATTTGATGTGGGTTTTTCTGATTCATAAGAGACTTCAACCAACATCTTTGCTTCTGATTGAGTCACACACATCACGCTTAAAATAAAAAGGAACTTTCTTTCCCAGATAAAAGGTCACTGGTGTTGTTTTCCTCAGAAACACTGCATCAAAATGCAGACAGGAAGCAATGAAAAGGGGCCATTGTCTACACTTTTGGTTTTTCTTCTCTAAAAGTAAACAGTGATGAAAATATTTAGGAGACTAAGCTCATTATTAAAACTGTAATGTCCCTGAAGTATTCATCGGGTTAATTTAGTCACATAAGTTTCAAGCCATTCAAAGTCCTATCTTTCTGCCAGAAAAATAAAGACAGAGTTGTTATTGTACCATCTGGTTTGCATGAGGACTCTCTTGGCATCTCTTAACTGTACATTTTATAAATGCTGAACTCCAGATGGCATACATTGTAACAGTGGAGAGTTTCATACAGCCTTCCAAAAACAAATTATTTAAAATTTGAATACTGGCTAGTCTAAGCAAGTGCTATGAATTTAAATTTTACAGCTGAATCAACTGGCTTTGTTAACCGGATAAATTTCTGTTTTTAAAATGCTTTTCCCCATTCTTAATTAATTATTGGCTCTGTGACTTGAAGATTTCAATTAATATAATTCTTCCATCAGTGGATCCCTCTATACTCTATGACCTGAATCTTCATCCAAAATTCAAATTCTACAAAACCTGCAGGCAAAACAATCATGGGAAAATCAATACTCTCTGCCCACTTCTTTCATGATGGCAGAAAGGAGGTGTGTTATAGCACCTGTCAGCAAATCACCAGAGACCAGCTCAACCATTCAGCCCTCTCCAAGCCAAGGGCTGGACCGGGAAGGGTGGCAATTGTGAATGCGAAGCATTGTGCTGAAATAAAGCCCAAGTGGAGGAATAGCTGAGAACACAGGTTCTGAGATCAGAGACTGACAGATGTTAAGCCTCAGTTTGGCTCTTGCCATGAACACGAGCAAATCACTCTTCTCTGAGGCTTAGTTTTCTTATCAGTAAAATGAAGAGACTAATTTTTTAGTTACTATTCACAGGGTTGTCATAAGTAATTACTGAATTAATATTTGTAAAATATTTAGCACAATGTAAGTCGTGTTGTAAGTACTCAATACATGTAAATTGGTAGCAGTACTACTAATAGAAAGTCCTTCCTTTCTTTAAAATGGATGAGATTAGGCACATTCAGGGTGATACGGCTATACAACCCTTCTTTAAAGCAATGATAGTTCTATAACTACTTCATGGTCTAAAACCTTCTCTTTCCTCTGCACTTTTATTTTGATAACAGGCAGCACTTAATTTACTTGTCCGATTCCTTATTATGATATAGTTAGAACAGTGTATACCTTATACACTCAGAGTTGAATTTTGATCTGAGGATTCCAGATTCCTCACCTGTAACAGAATAGCAAACAAATCTGCATCACCATGTATGTGTTAGTTTGCTAGGGCTGCTACAACACAGCACACACACACACACACACACACACACACACTACTGTTTAAACAACAAATTCATTTTCTCACAGTTATGGATTCTGGAAGTCTGAGATGAAAATGTCAGCAGGGTTAGTTCCTTCTGAAAGCCAAAAGGGGAGGATTGTTCTAGGCATCTCTTCTCAGCTTATAAATGAATATATTTTCCCTGTGTCTTTACACTGTCTTCTCTACATGTCTGCGCCCAAAGTTCATAGTTTTATAAGGACAACAGTCATACTGGATTAAAGCTCACCCTAATGACTTCATTTTAATGTAATCACTGCTATAAAGACACTATCTCCAAATATTATGAGATACTGGGGTTTACAACTTCAGTAGGAACTTTTTTTGAGGGGAGAGGGAGCATATTCAGCCCATAACAGCTCTCTATAGATTAGCTATCACCTGGGGAAAATTTACCTGAAGAAACCTACATCTTCATTTTTCACTCTTGTGTGGATTACTTGTGCATTACTACCTGGTGTAAGGTCTGTACACAATGGAACTTTAAAGCATTTTTCTTTCCTTGTTCCAAGAAAGACCTAGAAAATTACCTGGCTTTTAAGAACCAACTATTCCTCCTCAGGACCCTATAATATGAATGATACAGATGTGGTTAATAAAATTTTCAGGGGGCCAAGAGAAGATTACAGAACCATGGCGGAGGGAGGTTTATAGGGCCATGCTGTTACTGGAATATGAAGGGAAAACATTTTGTGAAACAGCTGTTTTAAAGATTACATAAATGTAAGAATCAGCCTCGTTAAATGTGAGGGGAGAGAGGATTAAACAATACAGGCACGAGGGGAGACTTGACTCAATGCTCAAGGTTGTCATGTGGTAATGCTAGGACTTTGCACTACTGCAGCTGTCTGGATTCCACATTCCTCACCTGTGATCCAAGAGCAACCAGTTCTGCATCGCCAGGTCTGACCAGAACAGCAGAGGGACACAGAACAAGGGATGTATTCACAGACTTACACAGCTGCTGAAGCTGGTTAATCTGTCAGTGAGGCTATTTCTTCTGCAGCTGCTGTTAAACCTAGTATTAGTAAAGCCGGAAATTGGGAAGAAAAGCAGGATGTGAGGTGATGAAGGGAAAATGCGATGTATAATCTACAGAGACAAATTAGAACCTAACAGAGCTCGACAGAACCAGTACCTGTCTCTCGTTGCTCCAACTTCAGTGATGCTGGTGTCTCTGAGATAAGCTGCCAGCTTCCACAATGGAGATGTACGCACACCTGGCCTAGGACTTAGAGATGTTGAAAGGGAGCCAGAGGAGCTGCCAGTTCATCTCCTGCCCGGTGCCCACAAGAGCAGACAGCAGCTTGGCACACAATACATGTGGTCTTCGTGGTGTTGGAAATTTCAACGCCTACGGTTGATTGTATAAACATGGCCTGTAGATGTGTCTTGTTAGATGTGTGCAGGATTTTAAAAAATATTATTTAAATTAAATATTAACACTTAAAAGTTTAATAAAATATGGATTTCAGCTTGAGGAGAGAAAACACACACACACACACACACACACACACAAAGACTATGCAGTAACCTCCCCTGGGTGGAGCAGCAGCTACCCTTTTAGACAAAACCCAGTCTCCTCAGTGCATCCCAGCCCCTTTGGCCTAGGCTACAGCCCTGACCCTGATGGTGGCAGTCAGCCAATTGCTCGTTTTCATCATACTAAAGCCATTTCCTTACACCCAGCCCTCTTCACTCATGTACATAACTGATTGTCTTCCAGCCTCAGAAGAGGGTGATGACATCCCCCTCAGTACCTCTCACACCAACTACATCCTGACTGGCCCTCATTTCCCTCTGTGCCAGTCACTCACCCTGTGTGGAAACCCCTCTATCCACCGTTTCCTGCTTTTCTTCCCAGCTCACAAAGCCTGTTCCCTAGGGACATGCAGGTAGAGACATGGACCCTCACAGGGCTATGAGATTTAAATAAACTTGGATGTTGTACAACTCCAAGCAAATGCCTGACTAGTAGAAAGAGAGCACATAGATTTGCAGGATAATTTCCCACTTTAGCTAAGGATAAAGCAACTTAACAGAAATGGTTAAACAGAGAATTAGTTGCTGAGGGTTTCAGGAATAGTTTACCTTGGCCCCTTCATGTTACTGTTTTGTAAGCACCTTATGTACAGGTAGAGTCCTGCCACAGTTAAAAACAGCAGCCCATTTTTTACTACATTGCTGCCTTTTTACAATGTAGATCATGTTTTTTAGGGAAAATACATATGTATATTTACCCTCCTAGGTCTGCAGCCAACTGGTCTGGTTCTCTGGCCTCAGCTGACTTTGGCTGTGTTCACTCATTGGTTAGCAGCCAACCGGCAGGTCATCTAAGGACTCCTGGCTCTGAGATGCCCTGTCTCTCCTTTGGTGATTTCCTTTCACTGGGTAGGCTAACCCGGGCTCGTTCTCATGGCGAGACTGTGCATGTGCAAGACCTCTTGAGAACTTGGCACTATCGCAGCATCACTTACACCGTGTCCTAGCGGCCAAAGCAAGTCACCAGTCTCCCAGACTTAGGGAAGGAGGAGGGGATGAAGTAAACTGATTGCAAAGACACATCACAAAGAATGGGAATACAGGAGGGGTGGGATAGTGTGGCCTTGGAAATCAATTTATCATATCGCTTAAGAATGTTAGTATTTAATTTGCACCCCTTCATATCCGTGCCTTATACACATCCTTGGATTCCATGAAATGTGCCTCTAAAATACTGCTCCTGTTCTGAATGTGAACAAAATTATTTTTTCAGCGTTAATCTCTAAATAATGGCATATAACCACTATTTACATAGCATTGGTGTTGTACGAGGTATTATGAGTGATGTAGCAGATGATTCAAAGTATACAGAAGGATGTACATAGGCTGTATGCAAACAGTGACATCTTACCTAAGGGACCGAGCCCCTGAGATTTATGTGTCTGCAGGAGGTGGGGGGTTGAGGTCCTGGAACCCTCTCTCATGGATACCCAGGTATAGCTGTATGTTATATTCTATCAATTAAAAGGAATATGCCACATTGCTAAGGAAATCTTTCCCTATTCCTTTGGTAACCATTACCCTAGCTACTAGTTACATAGTATGCATTAACATTTTTATATAAATAAATTTTTAGTTAGCATTTGTACATAAATGAACTTTCATTTGGAACTTCCAAGGCTTCTTTTCACTCAAAGCTTCCCTAGCTTTATATTTACAGGTTTGTCCTTGTTTTATTTTTACTTCTTCTGAATCCATTGTTATTAAAAGGCTCATTCAATTTAGATCTGTCTAAATGTCCAAAATGAAACATGAAATTAATATTGCATAGTCAGATAGTTAAAGCAACTATGAGAACATACTCATTGACATAGTCTTACTTTTCCAAATTAAATTCATATTTGATATTTAAAAGTTACTTTAATCTCTATTAGCATAACTGGTAGAAGTCTGTATATTTCTCATTTGTTTTATACTACTAAATACCAGTTAATGTCATCTTGTACTTTTAAAGCTACGTGATCTGCAAGAAAAGCAGTTTTAAAATACCCCCTTATGTGCATACACAGAAAATCAAAATGAATTGAGAGGGCAGGGAGGAAGGACTAGATCTGGTTTCTCACTGTAGCTATGTCTTGGTAAACGATCCTGGGCAAATCATGGAACCACTTTGAATATCTTCATTTGATGATAGTGACCTGGACTTTGCTTGGAAGCCTCATACTCTAAATCCATTCACTGATATTGCACCTTTAAACCACCCAGTTTTGAGCCACGAAATTTTGATTCTTTAGCTTCTCTAGATCACCCAGATAGAAATAAAATTTGCTGTTGTTGCTTTGTCTTACATTCTTGTTGTTGAGACAAAATACCTGACACCCACAAGTTAAAGGAGGACAAGTTTATTTCAGCTCACAGTTTGCAGAGGTTTCGGTCCCTAGTCAGCTCGCTCCAAGGGGGGGGGGAATGGCAGAGGGGCAGCGCAGAGGAAAAAGAGTTCATGGCGTGGCAGGCAGGAAGTGGGAAGCACTAAGCTTGCTTCTTTCTGTGCCTTTATATCGCACCCAGACATAACCCTATCGATTGGTGCCACCCACACCCAGGGTGGGGCTCCCATTACCTACACCCTTAATCCCAGTGTCACATCCTTAATCTATGCTCACACACCCTAATCCAGCCTCCTTGGAAACTCCCCACCCATGACTGCCTGAGGCTTTGGGAAGAGACCTAATATAAGCCCTCATTCTATTACTGCTTTACAATTACTCTAATTTGTTATCACTAAAACCATCAAATCAGAAGTAAGTCAAGTAAAAAAAAAACAAAAACAAAAATCCAGGAGTCATCTTTTTTCCTATCTGTTTATTTGTGCCATCAGGAATAATCTAAATATATCTTAAACCAGGAGATCGAGAACACAAACAAATCAGGGCCAACAATATTTGCAAAATCAAATCAATCCTGCTGAGCTGCCCAGTCATGTGTTCTGTCTCCTGCCCTGGGTGACATATTAAGTCTTTAGACTTTAAGTACAAATATATTTATATACCCATGTAAATGGAGAGACATACAAATAGTTTTTGAAATTTTAAAGAGCAAAATCTAATAATTACACTTTTCTACAACTGTAATGATAGAGTAGACATCTTTCATATCAGCCTTTGTAGCTCGTGAACCCTTAGAATCACTTTTAGGGGTTGAAGCATGTTACACAGTTTATCTAATTATCTCCTTCAGGTTATCTTCAATTAATATTTTTATAATTGTGCAAAATAAGACAGAACATAATGAATATTTAAGAATTATGAATTGTTGATTAAAAGAACTGCACTGCAGGAAGGAGGGCATCTGCCCAAATGCCACAACAATAAACCTAGAAACTTTCTTGTATCCATAACAGCAACAGAAAACTCCTCCAGGAAATGCTTTGTGATTACCAGGCGGAAGTGACCTCGTTATCCTCGGGCAGAGACCGGGGGATTCAGAGCAAAGGAGAAGGACTACCTTGCAGTCATAAATTAGCTAACTTTAAAAGGCTCATTGAAAAAGAGTGTGGGAAACATACATACGAAAGAGATTCTGCTGCTTATTTAGTGAAATATTAAACCATCAACGTTAGAGACTTTGGTTTTTTCTGCCTGCTGATAATTAGACACCATCTTATCATGGAATAACCATTTCTACTTCATCATCAAAGCCGGCTGCACTGAACATATCTGCATTCCCCGAGCGTGGCTGAAGCATTTTTCTAGACTAGGACCCTAGAAACTGATTCCTGTTCCTGGCCTGGGGCCAGTTAGTGGCCGACTCATGCACCATGGTCCAGGTCAGGAGAGTCAGGTGAAGCTCCTCTCCGGTGCTCTCACATCTACCCCAGTGCTGCAGTGGACTTTCTTCCCTCCTGCCTCTGTGCTGCCCTTCAACCTCCAGCAGCTCCCAATGTGAGGATCTGATCAAAGCTGCCCTTTGCAAGGCAAAACCTCCCATTCCAGAGAAAAAGGCAGTGTCTTTAGGGCCAATGAGGCTCAAGGGAAGACCCAACGCACATTAGCCCCATCACCTCTCTGACCACCTCCCCAGCAGCTCTCTAAGCCTCAGATTCACACTCCTCCCTCTAACAGACCCTCATCAGAGTCTCAACCACTGTAGTAGTAAGTGACCATCACATGTGTGGTGGGGAAACGTGCTGAGGGTAACTGTGGTCGTTGTGCTTCTGCTCTAAAATGAAATCTTTGCACCTCCTTGAAGTTCACCCACACTGTTTATTTGTGACTTGCTTCCTCTCCCCAGTTCCACATTATCTAATGAATTCACTCCCGTAATGAAGTTGACCCCTGGCAACCACTCATATCCTTGCCTACCTCTCTCCAAGTATTTTTCAGATTTTTTCCAATTATTAAAATCACCTGTAGGGCTTGTTAGGCCAAGATTCCCAGGTCCCTCCCTAGAAGAATCAAAGAAGCAGCTTTTGAGTTTAACTCAGGAATCTGTAATATTAAGGAAAGTCTCCACTGATCCTTTTGGTCAGGAAGCTGAGGAAACAGTATTCTAACCTACAACAGTATTTCTAATTGCTATAACAGAATAGAGGTTATTGTTCATTACACTATAGTGAATCATAAACCCCAACTGCAGATGCTACACTGCTATCTGCATAGAGTGGGGGCGGGGCGGGGCGATGTGATGGTTGATACATTGTGTGAGAAGTTTAACAAAATGACTCAGCCCAGGGCCCATGGTCCTCACTTTGTAAACATCCTCATCCTGTGCAAGAGGAGGGCAGGGAGATGGTGTGAGCACTGTACCCGCCATGGGTGAGGGCGGCCTCATATAAGGGAGGAAAAGAAGCTTGCTCTCCCTGCTTTTGCTTTTGTTGCTTTTGTGGTCTGCTGCCGCAGGTGTTGCCCGGTGCCAGGTCACCCTGCCTTAGAGCCAGCTGATAAGAACTGTCATCTTCACAAACTGTGAGCTAAGTAAACCTTTCCTTCCTTAGTTTTGGGTGTCCACTATTTTGTCCCAGCAACAAGAGAAAAGTAACCCAGACAGGGTGTAATTTATCTGTTGTGGAAGATAAACTGCAGGCATCTACGTGTCTCAGGAACAGTGAGAGATGCTTGAAAAAATCCGTGTGGGTTGGGTTTCAGGAAATCTGAGTTCTCAGTTTGGCCCTGTACTTGGTAATCAGAGCTTGGGCATGTTACTGTCATGTTTCCCTGTCCATGAACTCCAAGGTGCTATGTGATATGGCGTTCTTATTTACTCTCTTTCACCCAGGAATTATACTTTAGGAATTCATGATAAGGCTTAGCCGGGAAAATATTGAAAAATGCTTATCATGTTGTTTATAATGATGAAAAACTAGAAGCCATCTTAATGCCCATTGATAAGGAACAGTGAACGAAGCACTGATTTAGCTAAACATTGAATACTATGCAACCTTAAAAAAGCATGGTGAAGCTCTTTGTATGTGATACGGAAATGTCATAAAATGTTGGAAGTGATAGTAGCAGGTTACAAAACAGTATTTAGACTTTATCCCCAGATTTTTAAATAGCATGTGGTCTTGATCCTGAACAAGATCTTTTGACTGAACAAACTATAAAGGTGAAACTGGGTCAGGTATTGCAAGCACACATACTCCTGCCCAAGCACAGCTTTATGAGAGGTGGGGGAAAGAAGGAGCTTCACCTGAATTTGGGGCTTTGGCTGAAGGAACTGGTCAACTGGTTAAGACAGAATGAATGACCTGAACCAGGAAAGCAGCAAGCTTTTATTGATTTGCTGAGGTGGGCTAAAGTCTGGTAATTTTCATTGGTCAGGGGTATGATTTCAAAAGATCTCTTTTCATGATGGACCTGGACCACACTGCTGGTCATGGTAAAACTTGTCCTAGAAGCAGGTGGATCTTTGTGCATCTGACGTCATCATCCTGTGCAAAATATCTGGCCTTGTACTTGGTGGGGTAACAGACAGTTGTCTTTGCCTAGGAGCTGCTGAGCTACCTGTAACTGGTGTCATCATCCTGTGTGCACCTCCTGGCCCTGCAATGGGGTCAAAGGACTTTAGTGCCTGAGCAGCTCAAAAGCGCAGGATAGGGGAGCTCCCGGAGGCCAGGCTGAGCCTGTGTCATAGCTGTGGACAAAACATTTCTTAACTGACAATCACGTCCATGTGCAGAGCTGATTAGAATCTGACTTAAGAGATAAGACAGCACAGGAGGCAGACACAATATGAACACAGAGATGCCAAGCATTTTATCCATTTTAGACACCATCAGGCATCTGTAGGTCCACAGAGTGTCAGTGTTCTAAGGAAAAACGAACCCTCTGGTCACTGGGAAGTAATCCAACTGTTATCATAACAACACATCAAAAGCGTTATCTTAGCAAAGCTAGTGAGAAACTAATAATATCTAGCTGTGGCCTTCAAAATTAGTGATTTTAAGGTAACTAAGAGAAAGAGAGGCTAGAAGGGTTATTTAGTTTTTTTCTCCCGTATTAACAACTTATCATTTCATTCAGACATTTTGCTTCCATAGTTTTATGAGGATCTCATAAAATATCTGTTGAAACATACCGTGCTACAAAGGGTAGTAGTTTACAGCACCTGGCCAGGCACGGTGACAACTTGCCTGTAATCCCAGCACTACAGAGGCTGAGGCAGGAGGATTGCTGTGAGTTCGAGGCCAGCCTCAACTACAAAATGAGATGTTATCTCAAAAAAAAAAATAATAGTTTATAGAACCTAGGTATTTGTTTTGTAGTCTCATCCTTCTGTCCCACTATTGTGGTCCCTAACCTTCTAGTACCTATAAAATGTCTATAAAACTATCTAAACAGCAGTAACAAAATTATGGATGACTTTTACCTTTCTCGGTATCCTTTTTTAAATTGTCTGACTATTTTGCAGTAAATTTAAATTTTTATTCTTAAAAGTGAGTAATGTTTCATTAACAAGTTATAAAAGTGCACATTGCCAGATGGACTTCTACAATGGCCAGAAGACGAGAGGTTACTTAAAGAAAGGTTTAGAAGTAGGAACAAATAGCATTGCTTCCTCAGGAAAGCCTTTATTTCTTTTCACTTTACACTGGAGTTATTAATATTTTGTCCAAAAGATGGTAAATTTCCCCACTGTTATGGGGAAACGCAAATTCACTCACCTGGAGTCAATTTCAAAGAACTCTGCTTCTGTGCCTGACCCGCAGAAGCAGTTAGCAGAATATTCAAGGCAAGTGTCAGGAGGGGCAGATGCCACTTCCTTCACAAACCCATCCCCTCAGCTGAGCTGGGAGCGTGGGTGAAGGCTCAGGTGCCCTGAATTGTAAGGGGGTGGGGTCTCCTCCTGCTTCTTGCTATAAGAGCACAGAGCAGCGCACCCTCTGCCTGGTGACTTTCGCCATGATGTGCAGGCGGGGAGGAGATTCTGTGGGTCTCCCAAGCTGCTCTAAAGCAGCCTGGAGGTGAGGAGTTCTGGAGCTGGGAAGGGGAACTTAACAGCCTTCTTTGCTTAAATTCATTCTTGACTCCCTGTCCTGTCCTCTTCTGCATGTACAGGTCATTTTATCTCTTCATATTCGTGACTTCAGTGAACTCAGCTGCTCTTCCTGAGCTGGTAAACCCTGGCTTCCCAGGTACGGCTCTCAAGGGAGGGAAATCCCCCTGGCAGAGAGAACAGCTGGCAGGTAGAGAGCCTAGCTGGCCAGGCCACACACAGACAGTGCACCCGTTCCCCTGCTTTGGTCAAGTCACTAGGCCTTTCCTCCGTCTGGCTGTGAGTTGGCTGTGTCAGCTAGAGGAAAAGGTTTGAAAGAACCCTGCACTACTTTGCAGTCACCCTTCCTCTGCTGCCCCAGGCTGTAGGACCTCTACAGACCAACAAGCCGTCACATTCAGCCCCATCTCTAGGACCAGTCGTCTTCAGCTTCAGACTTGTGTTTCGAGAAAGCATTAATGTAACAAGCAAAACCAGAGCTGTTCCACTTGAAACTACAGGTTTTTCTTTTTAAGACTTTCATCTGAACCAAAGGTTGCAAAATAACAGATCTTTAGCAGAATTTGTTCTAAAGAAAAAAATGCCCTGAGATTTACCTAGGGTTTTTTTTTTTTTTTAACTTCAGTTTGAAAGACTTTAGACAAACTCCTTAGTCTTCAGTGCTTCACAGACCTATCATTGCCACCCTAGTCACCACCATTGCCAAGGTTCTGACTTGGGTGCTAGAGGTTTGCTTTTTAACCCTGAATCAGACTTATCCTGGGAGTTTCAGAAAGCACTGGGTGTTTAACTGATACCTTCCTTATAGTTCTTGGTATGTTGTATTGTAGTTTGTCTTTCTTAGCAATTTATATATTCCTGAGAGTCCTGGCCTCTCTCCACTGTGTGCTCTTTGATACCTATTGGGGAAGAACAGGCCCTCTCTACCCTTCTGTAGGAATTGTGCCTCTTGTAGCTCAAAAAGGTCCCAAGTGTTTTCCTGTGCTCTCCAGGGACTGTCACTTGCAACGAAAACGAACTAACAGTTGAGTTTTCGAGAAGTCTTGATACCAAGCAATGGCATGCATCTGTGGTGGGTGAGTAACACGCACTGCCTCATCTTAGGCTCAGTTAGCAGAAAGGCCTTGGTTCAGGGCCAGTCCTATTTGTTTGCTGTGCAGAGAACTTAGATTTTGGAGCCACTTCCACCCAACTGCCCAGAGGCCATGGAGGTCTCTGATTTGCGTGATGCCTCTGAGAGTAGGGAAACCTGTGTTTCCTAGGCAGGTTCCTCTACTGGGATCTCCTAGGAAATTCTTGGCTGCAAGTCATAGCCCCTCCAAACTTGAGTTGCAGCACCTGTTTGGTCAAAAGTGAAGTGGCTGAAGTGCCTTAGAGGTGGGCTGGCAGTCGCGGTGTGCCTCTGGCAGACTCACTGTAGTGTTTTCACATCCGTTCCCTATCCTCTCTGGCTTCTGTAGATCCTTTCGGTGTTGAAGCACTTAACTGCACTTCTGTCCTGGACTCAGAAACACTCACCCTGAAGGCCCCATATGAAACATGTTCCAGGAGAGTGGTGAGTAATTGCTTTTGAGGAGTAATTTGGGAAGTAATAAGTTAGTCATTCCTATAGTAAACTTTATGGCTAAGGATTTAGATTTTGGAGTAGAACAGGGGTTCTCAACCAGTGGGGGGATGTGTGTGTGTGTGTGTGTGTGTGTGTGTGCTATTAACTTGGAGGACAACTGACAATGCTGGGAGATATTTCTGGTTACCCTAATTGGAAGTGGGGTGGAGGCAGCAACTGGCATCTAGTGGGTACAAGATAAGGAGGTTGCTAATAGCCTATATTGCCCAGGGTGGTCCCATGTTATAGTCGTCAGGCCTGAACTGGCAATACTGAGAAGCCCTGCGTTTGTACAGAGGAAGACTTGGTGTAGAACCTAGATTTTTAAAATTCTCAAAAATGAGCTATTCTTGCCTCTAAGCCCCATGTGAGATGGAAAGCTATTTTGATGCTAGCAAATAAAGAACCTGTAGCCTAAGAACAGGTGTTAGAAAGCAAACAGTAGTTAAGCAATAAGGGTTTCTCTGTTGCCAAGCAATGGTGTTGCCCAGTCAAAGTTGTTAGGAGTGGGAAAAGCAAACTCACAGAAGTTCTCAAGCTTTAGCCAGGTGTGTTGTATGTGGGAGGCTGAGGGCAGGAGGATCATCATAAATTTGGGGCTAGCCTGGGCTCCGTAGTGAGTTCAAGGCTACATATTGAGACCATCTCAAAACCAAAACCAATTTTTTTTCAAGCTTTAAAATAGAGAGAATCACCTGGGAAGTTTGGAAAATAGGGACTTAATTGACCTTAGTTGGTGTAGGTCTGAGATGAGTCCTGGTATCCCTGTGTTTAATAGACCACATCGTCTGATCCTGATACAAGTAACCCATGTAGTATAGGATCTAAGGTCTGTGTAGATAACTTCAGACCCTCTTCTGGAAACAGGCTTGCAGTGTAAGTGATCTGGTCTATAAGACCCTTTGTGAATGCCTAATGAAGTAATCACTGCCCATTGTAAAGATATCTAGGGATTAAACCTTCCCCTCTAAAATGCCTTCCCAGCTTCAAGGGACCGTGAGTCTGCAAATTACAGCCTGTGAGTGGCCAAATATAGCCCATAGCCTTTGTTTTTAATGGTCACTGAACTAAGAATGATTCTTCAAAGGTTGTATTTTAAATTCAGTGGATTACATTTGGTCCAGAATCTAAAATAGTCACTAACACTCATTAGAAGGTTAGTGGACCTCTGCTTTGGGCTCTCTCCACTGAGGTCAAGCTCACCTCAGAGATAGCCATGCCTGGCACAATGGCTCCTATGTAGGTGCTCAATGGGTGCACCTGAATAACCTGGGTAAAGCCCCCTTACCATCTCCACTCAGCCAAGGCCACAATTCCCAGACATAGAAAAAATATAAGAGAAAAAGAAATACAGAAAACTAAACTTTCTAATCCCTGATGCTCAAACTGTTACGACAGTGAGTCTTTACCAGGCTACCTCAAAGAGCTAGTCAGTCTCCTGGCATAGAAATCAGAAATTATAATATGGGTAACTTCAAAGGCCTTGCCACTCTGTTGGGTCAGATGTTATTCTGGAATTGCCTTTCCCACCGACTTCCCAGCATTTAATTATGTTCTTTCTGTGCTGTTTTCACATAGCCTGGTGGGCATCAGATAAACATCAGAGTCCTAGACAGCAGTGCTGCTTCAAGATCCGGGGATGCCGTATACCAGTTTTTCTGCCCAGCTGTACAAGTAGAAACGCATGAGCTTTCAGAATCCACAGTCTGTATGAAGGATTTCATTTCTGTAAGTAAATCAGACTGACCTCTCATATGGCAAAAGCAGGAGAAATATGAGGGTGTTCTAAGGGCTGGACTTAGAAATCAGACGGGATTTCGATGCTATGCTGCTCTATAACTAAGAGTTTATTTTCATAGCCACACTGAGGCTTTGTTTCCAGGTCCAAAATGGAGGAATGATAGCATTCACCTGACAGAGTGACCTAAGAATTGGCCCAGGCTTCACAGTATCTAGTAATAAAAGGATTCAAATGGTATCAACAATCATACTAATAATCACTTGACAACCTGAGTACCTGGCGTGCTCTAGGCCCTGTCCCAAATGCTAGCTATAGTAAATGAGCAGAATAGCCAGTCACATTTCCTACTATGGCCAACGTTGCTGCCAGACAACAAATAGTAACACTTGTGATCTAACGATATAAGTGCGTTTCTATAGACAGAGGAAGAGGCTACCGATTTAGGAGCCCAGTGTCTCAGCTGACATCCTGAAGGGAACTTAGATTCTCCAATTACCTTTTGGTGTCTGACGCTCAAAGAGATGAAATGACATCTAAGGGCATGATCGAGCTTCATGACAGGCCCAGTGTTTTGCCTGTTGCATCTCACAGTCAGGATTCCTGGTATGAAAACAACATTGCAATAACACTGGGAGTTTTCTGCAGACTGAGAGGTGGCATGATTTCAGAGGCTTTCTCCTCCAAATCAAAGTTTGACATGATTTTTTTTTCTTCCAGTTTTCCTTTCCACAAGTCATTCGTGGCATGGCTGATGAGACTGAGGTATGAATGTAATCTTTAAATGACCAACCTTACTGACACTGAAATCTGTTAAAACTGCCCTTTAACTTTAATCTGAAAACATTGGAGTATTATAGTCTCCTGACTGAGGGTTCCTGACTGGATCCTTTAATCAAAGTTTTTGATTTTTAGACGAACAAATCCGAGAGGGGGTGGATCATTGAGGTTGGTGATGTTTCAAGAGTGCACAGCCTGACACTGCAGGAGGCCCTGAGAGAAGGATTTAATCTCCTGATTGACAGCCAGAAGATGACCCTTCATGTGCCCCTCAATGCCACTGGAGTAACTCACTATGTGGTAAGTGTGACCGTCTTTTTGTGGCCCCAAGGCACAGACCAGTGCTCCTAAGTCTAAGCATTATATACATGCTACCTTCAAATTAGCTAGCAACTCAACCCATTCCACAAGCATCTTAATGCCTCCTGTGTGCCAAGCTCTTCACTGGGTACTACAGGTACAACAGTAAACCAAACAGACATGGTCCTTACCTCAATGTCTTCTCCCTCTGTCCTGTAAACTAGAACAAGGGCACTCCTAAAAATCTCATGGGTTAAGGTGTTATGTTTGGGTTACATTTCCTTGTTTAGTAGTAGGTATTGGTATTTTCTAGGCCAACAGTGAAACACTATATTAAATATATTAATGTAAGTATAGTCATGTGCTACATAACAAAGTTTAACGATAGACTACATAAGATTAGTGGAGGGCAATTCTTAAGCCTGTTTATGCTGTAGCCATAGTAACAATGTAACACAATGCATTACGTTAGTTGTGATGTTGATATAAACAAGCCTATTGAACTGCCAGTTGTATAAAAGCACGGCACAGTCATGTACATGAGGTATGCAGTAGGCTATACAACCTAGGTTTGTGCAAGTACTCCGTGATCACATAATGACAAAATTGTCTGACATCTCTCAGGCTACGTCCCTGCATCCCTGTTGTAAGTAAAGTGACTGTATTTGCACAGGTCCTGACACAGAAGTGCTCGAGTGTCAGCCACTTTAAGAAGAGCAATTCTGTTTCAGATTGAGCATAAACAGATGACTAAATTTTGGAAAAATTTTGACAGCTGATATTCTATGAAACAGTCATGAAGGCCAGCCCTTTCTCATATCTGCCTGGAAGTAATTAGCTACTAAGTAGTAAGTAAATAGGTAACAGTACATTCCAGACATTAGAGGACAAGATTAGGACCAGATCATCTTCTGAACATTCACTGGACAAAATGTCTCCATTCCACTGAAACCCAAACAGTGTTCTATGCTTCAGCATATGCTTATTGTTGAGTGTATGTCTTATGGTTAGAGATTTAAGCAAGCAACTGTCTTCAAAAACACTGTCCCTCCAGCAAGGTAACAGCCATATCTACACGGCGCTTCTGAAGTTTTCATTTGTGTCTCCTGGGCGGAAAATCACCTTCTCATCCCAAGCTATTTGTGCAGCAGGTAAGGCCACGGGAAGCTACAACTTCAATACAGGGGAAGCATTTTTTCTCTAGGGGGCTTAATCAAGGCTGGTAATGGGTATTCTGTGAATCATTCCTCCAGATCTGTCTGTGATGTGCAATGCCACACACATGACTCTCAGCATACCAGAATTTCCTGGCAAGCTGACCTCTGTGAGCATTGAAAACAGGGACATCCCTGTGAGCCAGCTGCATGACTACGGGATCAACATAGAAGCAACAACAGGCTTGAGATTACACTTCAGCAAAAGCCTCCTAAAAACCAAAGTATGCTCCTCTGTTCAGGACCCAGAATCTGTTCAAGCCTGATTTAAAGTATAATCTTGGTACAACATTAGAAGGCCTCTCTTGATTATCTTGCATAAGTGAATTTTTAAGTAACTAGAGTTTTCTCCAACAGCAAAGAAATCTTTTTAACCTTTGCAATGGAATTTTTCCCTTTTTCTCCCCCCTCGGTTCGTTTGGCAAGTACCAAGTGCTTGTCAACTGTTTAATTATGAGTCTGTTATTCTGTTAAAATTGGACTCAGTGAGGACCTTCTTTTGACAGATGCAATTGCCATGGACACCAGAGAGTAATCTTAGGTCAGGGTGTATGCTTTGCAATCGTATTTTATAACATCTACAGTCTTTCTGACTCAGACTTGGCTTGGCAGAGTGTTCCATTTCTTTGGAATTTGATCTGTTAATTCAAGCTTTAGTGCCTAGGACAAAGAACATGGAAACCTGGGTACTTCAGAGCATGAGTTTAAAGCAATATACTTCCTGCCTGGGAAAGTATCCTGATTTGAGGAAGTGATAGGGTTTCTCTTGTTGGCTTAGCAGGGAACCAGATAGTCCAGTGTATGCCCTGCAAGTATTTAATGGACTTTCTTCCTGTCTCCTATGACTGCTCTGGGCCCCAGATGGGCTGTGACCACTCACTGACATTCTTTTCTCATTTCAGTTCTCTGAAAAGTGCCTACCCTATCAGTTCTACTTATCTTCACTCAAGTTGACCTTTTACTTTCAACTAGATACAGTGTTCATGGTGATTGATCCCAAGTGTCTCTGTGAGTCACCGGTTTCTGTAGGTAAAGTGTTTTTTATGTTTTCTTACAGGGGGAAAATCTACGAAAGTTCAGATTCTGATTATTGCTTATGGCTCAAAGAAAGTAAAGACTAATCAGATAAAGTCTGGCTGCTACGATGGGGCCCCAACTGTGTTTTTAAGCCCTCATGTAACTAGATCTCGGTCTGTCTTATAGTCAATTCATCTGGATGTTCTGGGTTAGAGACCTGAGCTCACTGTCTTAGAGGGAATATAAAGGTTTTAGAACTTTTTCCCTTAAACATCTACAAAGTCCATAAAAGGACTACTGAGTATTTCCTCTCATTCAGCATTGCCTCAGTGCTTCTGTTTAATTTGTGCCATGTTAATCCGAATACCAGAAGTTGGTTCCTGTTCCAATTTCCCTCAAAGCTATGTAGAGTTTGTGAGCTCAGATTGAGATTTTACCAGTTGAGTGTCCCTAATATAAACATCTGAAATGCTCCAAAATAAACTTTGAACATCATGACAGTACTCAGTCTATATTAAGGAACATGATTATACAAGGTGCTGTTCTTAAAGCCATTGAAGCCTGTCTGTCACTGGAGTTCCTTATCATGGCCATTCTCATTGCTCTCTTGGCCTGGATGGCTCTTCTTCCCGAGTCTCCTGGCCTTTCCTTCCCTTGCAGTGTGTTTAAGCTCACTTATACCTCAAGTTGCTTATCCAGGTATTTTCCCCAAGCAAAGATTTAGGACAGATTTTGGGGCCTCTTGCTGAATATTAGGAGTATTTCCCCATAACACAAGGCAGATGGATGTGTGTCACTTTCTTGGCTCATTTAAGTTCTCTGAAGAATTCCCATCCTACTGAGCTCATTTTCTCCAAACCTTTGCTGCTGTCTAGTTACAGGAGAGCTATGTACCCAAGATGGGTTTATGGACTTTGAGGTCTACAGCCACCATACAAAACCAAGCCTCAACTTAGCTACCCTCAGAGTGGGGAACTCATCCTGCCAGCCTGTCTTCACAGCGCAGTCTGAGGGATTGATCCGGTTTCACATACCCCTGAATGGATGTGGGACAAAGCATAAGGTCAGTACTGGAAGGTGGTGGGAAGGGAAGACTTCCTTTGAATTAATTGTTAACTGACTTTCTCTAACATTTAAGCTTGAAGATGATAAAGTTATCTATGAAAATGAAATACATGCTCTCTGGGAAGATCTTCCTCCAAGCAAAATAGCCAGAGATAGTGAATTCAGGTGTGATACAGTTGCTATTTGATTTTCTTTTAAATCTCTAGTTTAAATTCAAAGAATTTGTTCACCTAAACTTTTTATCGCCCCTACACATTCTTGCAGAATGACAGTGAAGTGCTACTACAGTAGGGATAACACAGTACTAAATGTCAACATTGAAAGTCTTCCTCATCCAGTAGCCTCTGTGAAGCCAGGTCCACTTACATTGATTCTGCAAACCTACCCAGGTGAGATGTTGAGGCTTAGGATACTTGCTTAAATACTTCTGGGGATTTTCCTAAAATGAACCCTCTGATGCTGGCAGACTAATGGGACAATAGTGATGCTGAAGTATGTATAGTGACTACCACCTACTTGAATACTGAGGTTCCTGTTCCATTTCAGATAACTCCTACCAACAACCTTACAAAGCCAGTGAGTACCCTATAGTGAGGTACCTCCGACAACCAATTTACATGGAAGTTAGAGTCCTAAACAAGAATGACCCCAACATCAAACTGGTCTTGAATGACTGCTGGGCAACACCCACCAATGACCCAGCTTCTCTCCCTCAGTGGAATATTATCGTGGATGGGTAGGTACTCTCTGGGAGATTGCCTAGCTGATCCATCAGGATTTGCCTGTGAACTAAATAAACTTTCTTAGGTTTTAGGGGAATGTTTGGTCACAAAGACCTGGACCTAGTTCTTGTTTTAGTCATCAGTCCTCAGAACAGTGAGGTGACTCATGCTGCTTTGTTACCCTGAGGTCTTACTAGGATCCTCCCCCAGAGGAGTGTGACTCTAATACTCTATCAAGAGACATGGGAGTCCCACTCCTCATCCGATGACTGAACATGCTAGGCCTTGTGCATTCCACAAGCATCCTCTGAGCCTCCTCACCCTGCAGTGGAGACCTTAGCTCTCTTATTTCATGAAGAAACTCAAGCTTGCCACTCAAATAACTAGCCTAAAGCAATACTTAGTAAGTAGTGGAGCTGGGATTAGAATTTCCACTTGACAGAAGAACTGGGTACAATGATGTCAGGGACTTGCGTAGACATTTGTTCCCTCGGTTCCAGCCTCAGGGCCATGTCCAGGGATCTGCACCTGTGGCAAACTGCCTCTTAGCTTTCTTGACACTGTAGGGGAGTCTGTTGCTATACTCCTAACCCCCAGGCACACCTCTCTCAGGACTATGCACAGCCGCATTTATGCAGCTCATTCCTTTACCTCATGGGAGATTTGCTTGAGTAGCCCTTCTCCAAGAGCCTACCTTGAACCTCCTTATCCCTTCCCTTGGTCTCTTCCTGTGGTATTTATTCTGTAGCATATTATGTCCTTTAAGTTCCCTCCTCCCCTGCTAATATGTAAAATATAAAACAGCAGGAATTTTCTACTAACATATACTCCTGGACATAGTAGACACTCACATTAGGGGAAATAAGCAAGCCATTGTCTTCTGAAGTGACACACATAAAACTTGTACTACTTGATGAACAAATTACATATTTGTTTTAATGCACGGTAGAAAAGAATGCAACTGTCACATACAACCTATGACTTCCTGGTAGCTTTAAGTGGGTCAGGTCATAAAAGTAAAGATGCTGATAGAAAGTAGATATGGTTGTACTCTCGAAGGTGTTGCACATGACTCAGTTTAGACAAACATGCGTGTGAAGGGTACATGTGACTGATGTCTTTCCCTAGCTGTGAATACAACCTGGACAACTATCAAACCACCTTCCATCCAGCTGGTTCCTCCACAACCCACCCTGATCACTATCAGAGGTTTGATGTGAAGACCTTTGCCTTTGTCTCGGAGGGTCCGGTGCTCTCTACCCTGGTAAGTGATCAAGACGCTACTTGAGGCAGGTTAAATGTGAGTGATTTGGTTCAGCCTGATTCCCTTCTGTCTCCAGGTCTACTTCCACTGCAGTGCTCTAGTCTGCAATCGGCTGTCTCCCGACTCCCCTTTGTGTTCTGTGACTTGCCCTGCCTCACCTAGGCGCAGAAGAGGTAAAAAATCCCAAATCACAGCTAGTGGGATTCTTGCTCAGACCAAGCTTCAGTCTCTCAGAATTAAAGGTTTTAAGGATGGATATGACTCACTGTTAGTCCCTAGAACCTGAGAACTCTTTCCTTAGCCAGTCTGCTCTTATCAGTGAGTGAGATGGGCAGGTTCTTGTCTAGGTCTACGGAGGAGGAGTTCTCTCAAAACCCATCCCGGTTTTACAGTAAAAGGTCAAACGTTACCTTGATTATCTGTCTCTAGCCACAGGGGCTACTGAAGAAGACAGAATGACAGTCAGCCTCCCGGGTCCCATTCTCCTGTTGCCAGAAGACTCTTCATTTAGAGGTACTGAGTTAAAGCCTAGGTTACTTACTGGACTTTTTATTCCCAAAGCTTAATATTTATGTATAGGACATGTTCATCATAAACAAGAAGAGTCTTCCTTCCCAGAAAAGCTTCTGTTGAGTCTTTTGCTTCCACATCCAGAAATCCCCACTTAATTGGAATCCTATGTTCTACCTACTGATCTATTACTGCTTGTTCTAGTGATCTTATATCTGCAGAGACCTGTCTCACTGTCTCATCCATGTAGGGTTGCATATGGCCCTGCCTTGGTATCATGTTCCTCGTTCATGTACATCTAGGTTATTTCTACTTGATAGTTAATATCATATTGGATCCTTAATACTGTGTTAGATCTGAGAGGATTGTTGTCTACTACACAAATTCAGGAACTTGCTACTGTCACACCAGTCTATATGGGATTCTAGTGCTGTTATCAGTATAACATTCTCAGCCCAGACTATCTTAACCTTTGGGTCTGGATGGTGAGATCACATGCTAGGGCAATGGCTGACCATATCTGTGAGCGTCAGATGTACTGTTGCACAGGCAGGAATTCTAAGGCCCTTCCAGGTGTCTGTCTTTCTGACTTGAGGCTGGAAAAATCAAGTGGGAATAGCAGAGAGAAAACTGGACATGGACCAGGAGCAGAGGTGGTTGGTTTACAGAACAAGGATGCAGACCCTGCTGTAAAAATTCCCAAAGCAGTTCACTGAAGTTTAGTTTGTATAACTCTCTGAGGAGTAGCAATACATAAGGCTTCAACATAATCTTTCAACTTGACCTTACAGTTTCAATGTCTGCTTATTTTCCAGATGTTGTAGACACCAAAGGGCTTAGGATTGCTGGAGATGTTGCTTCCAAAGCGGCGGCTGTGGGGGCTGCCTTTGTGGGCGTGGTGGTAATTCTAGGATTTGTATATTACCTGCATAAGAAGAGAACCGTGATGCTAAATCACTAATTGAACTTGCAAATAAAGTTGAAGTGAACCTCTTGCCTTCTACCATTTTCAAGATGAGATAACCTTGAAGGATTGTTTCTGTGGTTATTTTGAAAAGTGGATATTATAGCTAGGCACAACCCTCTGGGCAGGCTTTGGTCTATGTGGACTGAAGAGGGAAATTTTAAATTGGTCTCTTCTGACCTTTTACTACTTTTTAAGATACTTTTTGTAATATTTTATTATGTCGCTCTTCCTATCTTGTTCTGTTTCATTCAGCCCAGTGAGACTGCAAAAACTACTTTCAACTTCAGGAATGATTATAATTTATAGTCTTATAACTACGTCTTTAAAAAACGTTATTAATACATTTTAGACACGTTACACATAATGACAGCATTCATTGCAGGGAATTTGTACCATACGTGATGTATCTTCTTTTCCCCTATTCCCCCTCCTTCCTTCAGTCCCTCTGCCCCTCATTTACAAAACCTTTGTTTCCTTTTTCTACTTCTTTCTTTTCCGTTTCCTCCTTCCCCTCTCCCTCCTCCATTGTTCCCCTTCCCATTTGAACATTTTCTTCCTATTTCATCACAGCTATTACACACTTTGGTCCTTATTTGGTTTCTCACACCAGTGTGACCCTTTACTACTATATGTGAATGCCCTGGTACTCATTTTCAACAACGGGGTTTAACTGTAGCCCATCTGTGGGAGTAACTTAAGCGAATCTAACTCTTCTATCCCTTTGACCCACAGAAAAGATAGAAGGCCAGGAAGCTGCCTGTGTTGGATCTCTGTCACTTTAAAAAATACCTGGCATGGAGTATTTGCAAAGCAGCAAAGTGCTCCTGGGTCCTCCCTTCACAGTTCTGTGGTCCCATTGGATTGGGCCTGTGCGGAGTGTGTAGACTAGTGGAGATCAGAGGTAGTGGTCCTATATAGAGGTAAGAAGCAGGGCACAGGACTAGGACCTCATAGTCCCCTTCTGGGTCCTACCTCCAAAGACCTAAGGACCTCCTTAAGTCCACGGCATCTCTCACTACCATCACCGTGGGGAGCAGACATTTAACACGTGTCTTTTTAGGAGATACTCATGCAAAACCTGGCACCATCTTTAATCATTAGCAGAACTTTCCTTGCTGAGAGAAACCAGGTGTCCCCAAGAAAGGGATCTAGTATCCTGTCTCAAAGTATTTCCTAACTTGTGTGACTCAAATAGACAGCTTCCTTGAGAATATAAAATTAGTTACACATCCCTCCACAGTCCCAGTCAAAAGACCAGCAGTCTCCTCCTGTGGGAAAGGAGTACTGTATTAAGAGTTTCCTTCCCTCCTTAGGTTCAAGAATAACAATCCTGGCATGAAGACCACTGTTTTCATTACACGTATTTGATCCTTTACCAGCTTCTGAGGCTTCTCCCTGAGAGGGCCCTGATCTGGTCTGCAGCTAAATTAGTGTGACTCAACATGGCCCACAGACTCTCTTTAAGATATCTAGTGCAGAAATAGTCCACTTGTATCCTTCAGCTAGAAAAATACTCTGGATATAAACCAGAGGTTTAACAAGGAGAAGAACATGATTTAAAATTGTCTATGTGGGGGGAGGTAAAAATAGAAATGCAAGTCTCTAATATTTGGACTTTTAACTCTTGGCTATGAATTTTCATCTTACTGGGGTTTTCAACGTCTAACATCGAAGTCAAGGAAAGACTATTTAGGACTATGTGGTTGGTATCTTGGGATACACAGTAGATCTCTAACTTTACAATGGATTCTTCTGCCTTATTTCAACACCATTTTTTTTCTGGATTCTTTTCATACGTTTATAGAATTCAGTCCTGGCATGAGGAAAGAAATACCTACACTTATGCTGCATAGAAGACTTCACATTTCTAGAGTAATAGGGACGAAAATCTCTCATCAAGGTATTCTTCTGACCTTGATCCCTAAGGGTATCAGGTATCATCTGCTAATGACAAGGCAGATGATCTTGGATTCCTACTGTCATGTGTGTCATTTTACAATGTTGTATTGCTGCACATTAGAACTAAAAATAAATTTTTCACGTGTTCTTTTTAATGGCTTTTTTTTTTTTTTAAAAAAATGATTGCCTAGCATGCATGAGGCTTTGGAATCAATCCCCAGGACAGAAAAACAGTTGTCTGCTTAAGTGACTTCCTGACTAGCAGGCTGAAAAATGACAGCCCACTTCATGTCCCTATCTTAATCCCTAGAACCTTTGATGTTGTTCCCTTTCTACAGCAGCATAGGCTTTGCAGATATGACCTGGGTCTTGACATTGTGAGATTATCCAGGTGGGGCCAATCAGAGGCAAGATGATTGGACTCAGAGCACATGTATCAGTGGAAGCAGAATTCTGAATGATTCAGAGCTACAGACCAGGGACCACAGGCAGCCTCTAATAGAGGAACACATAAGGAAAGAGATTGTCCTCTAGACCTTTCATGAGGTCCACAGCTCTACAGCTGCACTTGGGGCTTCTGACCTCCAGAACTGTAAGATAACTTGTGTTTTATGCTGCTAAATTTGTGTTTGTCACTGCGGCAATAGGAAACCAGTGACTCACATCCACAAATTGGCTCATGACCCACAAATTGGAAAAACACTTTGCCCCAAATGCTCATATTACTGACATCAATTTAAAACCATAATAGCTTGTCCAGGGTGGAAGTCATAGATCTCTGATCCCAGAAGTAGAACCTCTCACCTGCAAAATTGTAAAGAGATCAAGATCATCTGAGCTTCAGTGCTGCTCTCCAGCTTGACTTGGTTCTGACAGGTTTGCCACAGATGCTAAAGCAGAACCTTGAGAGTAGAAAATTAAACTTGCCTGGAGCAGCTGCTGGGATGAACACTTGTTGCCATGGTAGCCTGGAACAAGCAGTTGATTCAAGTCGTGTTCTCAACTTTTCAAAGTACACGTCCTACAGTGTGTGGGGGAGGCAGCCTAATCAGAGAGGAGCTGTGTGGGCAGAGTTGAGCTCATATCCCCAAAAGCTGCTTCTTCATCAATGCCAGTGTTCATGATCTTCTTCATCGGACAGTGATAGGTAATACAGGTGTCAGAAGAGAGGGCTCTGGGGTCCCGACACTTGCTGGGTGACTCATGGTAGAGAGCGTGTGCAAGGCTGGGAATGGACATATGTGACTTTGAGAGCCACCTGCAAAGTACTTTTCTTCGTGCCCTGTCCTGGGGTGTCAGGCAGTTTTGTAGGGTAGGTAGAGCTCTAGAACAGGAACTGGATTTAGGTTCCTGGGCTACATTTCCCAGGGTATGTGGCCTTGGACAGCTGTAACGATCTCTGAGCCTCTCTCCACATTTGTGGGATGTAAACACAAGTGACTTTGCAAACACGTGTGGGTTCAGAGGGATTATCAGTGCATTTGTGTACAGATCCCAGGCAGCAACGGAGCCGCTGAACCACAAGGCGGAGATAGCACCATGCTAAGAATCTGAAATAAAAACATCAGGGACAATATGATGGATGATCCTTGTAGGCTGAACAGAATGCTAGACCAGAGGTTCTCAATCGAGCACATATTTAATAAACTAGATATGCCTTGACCCACTCAGTAAATGGATCTTTAAGGAATAGATTCTAAGCACATTTAGCTTGTGTGGAAGGGTGAATGGTGGCCCCAAGCTATCCCTATGCTAGCCCTTGGTATCTGTGATGGCAGAGTGCTGAGGTGGAGAAGTCGTCGGGGTTATTCGGGTGGGCCATAGACTTAGCCACACATACCCTTAGAAGAGGAACTTCCGGCTACAATGAGGAGAAGGCAGAGTGAAGACAGAAGTAGACGCTGGGGTGCCGCACCTTGAAGATGTAGGAAGGGTTGCAAGCCAGGCAGTAGAGGCAGATGCTGGAAACCAAACAGAAGTTGGGCAATGGATTCCCCTTCGGATCCTGCAGAAGGAACCAGCTCCACTGACACCTTGGCTGTAGTCCCGTCGTTGATCCTTTGACTGCATAGCACATGAGGATCCTTAGTTGGTTTAGAGGATTTTTTATTGTAAAGTATAATAATGTACTCTTTTATTTTTAGACAAAGTCTGGCTATGTAGCGAGGCTAGCCTTGAACTCACTGTGTAGCCCAGGCTGGTCTTAAACTCAGCAATCCTCCTGCCTCAGCCTCCTAAATGCTAGAATTATAGGCGTGTGCCACCATGCATGGCTCGAGAATGTACTCTTTAAAGAAAAATTGTTAACCTTTCTTCATAGTCTTGTCATAATAAAGATAGTCTGACTATGACACACTTTTTTATTTTATGAAGGAAAAACAAAATTTTCTTTTAGTACTGGGAATCAAACTCAGGACCTTACGCTTGCCGGGCAGGTGCTGTGCCACTGAGCTATATTCCCAGCCTGGAAAAACAAAATCTTATACACAAATAATAAGAGAATGATAATAGTTATTATGCTTGCGTCGTTAGCTTCAAAGAAGATTCTTACTTTGTAAATAAGGACAACTATAGCCCGAGGGCACTGGGACACACTTAATAAACTTAATAAACGGCGTTTTGCCCCTTTTTACACTCCTTTCTCTCTCCTTTCCTGCTGAGAAGTTCTTATTTCCAAGGTGTGGTTCTGGCTCAGCATGGCTTACTCTTAGGGAGTTGGTCTAAGAGCATCAAGATAAATCCCTATTGTCCTTGCCAGGGTTTGTTTGGAGTTGAATAGGTGACATGGATTTGCTCCATGAGATTTACAGGGAAACTAGGAACCTCTGTCCTTCCCTCCTTGTGTCAAAACAGCTCTGCTACAGCTGTGGCTTTTCTAGCTGCCTTTGAAAGTGGTTGTGTGACACTGTGATTCCTCAAGCAACGGCCATCTTATGATCACTAGGAAGCAGAGCTAAGACCGCTCTTCTTGATGACTTTATAATGCTGGCCAAAGCATCGCTGGGAGCACTTGCCTCTGAATTTCATGTTGGTCTTAATTATTAAAATAGAAATTTTTATTTTTCCAAGTAAAAGCATGCTAATGGATGCAGGGTGGAAAACTTCTGTTTTTAGAAGAAAGTCTACGTCTACAATTTGTATCAGTGAGAACTTACCGAGTTGCATCTAAGCTTTTCTTTGGATAAATAAACAAATTTGCATAAATAAAAAGTAAGAGTGCCTTTATCCAACAAATTTTGCTTTGGCTCTGTCAGGGTCCAAGAAGACCAGAGTCTAGTTGTGTTCATCTCAAATTCCCCCTGTACCTCTGAGAAGGACATGACTTAGTCTGCCCGTTATGCTTCAGCTGCCCCTTGATATTCATGGGTGATTGGTTCCCGTGCCTCTAATGGATTCCAAAACCCATAGACGTTCAAGTCTGTTATATAAAACAGCATAGTATTGTCAAGCATGGTGGCACATGCCTATAATCCCAGCATTTTAGGAGGCTGAGGCAGGAGGATCACAAATTTGAGCCCACCGTGGACAGCTTAGCAAGAACTTGACTCAAAATAAAAAATAAAAAGGACCAGGATGTAGCTCAGGGTGCAGGCCCTGAGTTCAATCCCCAGTACTTAAAAAAACAATGTTTGCTTATAACATGCATAATTCTCCCATATACTTTAATCGTCTGTAGGTTACTAATGACACTTAATGCTATGTAAATAGTTGTTATACTGTATTGTTTAGGGAATAAGAAAAAAGTTTATACATGTTCAGCACAGGTACAATTTTATGTTCAAATATTTTTATTAAAAGTTGGTTAAACCCATGGATGCAGAATCTGTGGAAACCGAGCACCACTTGCACAAAGAAGCTTGACTCAAAGCGGGTGGTGTAGTCTCTGCCTCTCACCCACGCTTAGGGACCTTGTTCTTCGAGCTCAGAGGTGCGGGAAGATGCCCGGAGCACCGGATGCTGGGTTGCAGCCCGCTGAAGGCGGACGTGCCAGGACCGTGCACGAGCAGTTTTCCCACCTCGGTTTGCCCTCTGCAGGAGAGAGTCGGAGAGGACATCTACTACCTGGCTACTTCCAGCCAGGTTGGTGGAAGGCTTCACTTGGGAGCCGCTGAGCAGTGCGCACACTCAGGTCATGCTCCAGACCCCAAACTCAGTATCTGGTCCTCACAGCCTCCTTGAAGGTCGAAGAAAAAGGAATCTAATTCTTCCTTCTCTCCGCACAATTGAGTCTCTGTTGCGCTTGGGTGTGAGCGCCCTCTAGTGACTAGGAGACAAACACTTTCTTCAGGAAACGTCCATTTCTTTTTGATTTTTGTTTTCCAGGCGGACTGTGAAGTTCCAGCGCTCAAACAGGGCTATGACCGCTGAACGGGCCAGTAGCAGTCCAGGTTCTTGTGTACCACAAGGAAAGAATTGCCAAGTGTACACCCAGCAGCAAGCAGTAAGCAGCTGCATTTATTAAAGATCATGGGAAGTTTTGCTCAGAGGCAGCGAGTGCCAACCAACAAAAGGGCCTGGGAGCAGAAAAGCAGGCACACCGGTCAAAGGTAGCAGTGGCCACCAGAGGAAAAAGAGGGGACCAAAAAGGGGGCTGATAACTCAGACTTTCAGAATTTAAAGCCAGACACCTGCTCGTGGTGCCTCCCACTTGATCTCCCACGCTGTGAGGGCTTTGTGCTCTTACCCAGGGATAGGTAATTTCTAGGGTTTGTTCTTCTGTTTTCGACCTCTTTGGATAACGGCAGCAGGAATAAGCGTTAAGTGCTGCCTGGAGTTAAGCGGAGGGAAGGGAGTGATTCGTTCAGCTCCTTTGTTTCTAACTGTGCTGGGGCCGTAGGGGTGCCCATTACCTGTGAGGCAGGAAACAGAAGCCGAGAGAAGACAGGCTTTGGGATAACACCAGGGGCACCACTCAGCCGTCCAACCACTGACCCCAGAGTTACTGTTTACAGCGAATGTTGTAAGTACTCTGGCCCGCGATGTGCGCCAGGGAACAGGGCGAGAGCTGACACTTCACAGCACACAGGTTACAAGGGTAGTGATACAGCGAAATGCTAGATGTCAGCTACATGGAATCCGAGGTCGAAGAACGAATTCTAAGGAACAACAGAGGTTAAGAGTAGGAAAATGTACTGGAGAAAAGGAACAGGGAACAGGAACGGAGAAACAGGAACAGGAATGGAGAAACAGAAACAGGAATGGCTCCGAGAGGCAGGGGTTCCCAAATGGGCTGCCAACAAGGGCACCTCTTGAAGTTCTATAGAGCAAAATCACAAGGTGGGTACAACGCGGATCAAAATTATGATCAACCAATACGATTACAAGTGTAGTCCCTGAGGTAACACTGAGCTAATGGTAGCAATGGTGCATGGGTGACATCATTCACTTTGGTTGATAATCTATAGTCTGTTATCTCTAGCTTTGTCTTAGTAGGTGAGAGAGGATGGCCCACCCCTAATGAGACAATGGGAAATCTCGAAGGTGTGATACCAATAATCCCAAGCCTCTTTCACCCCTTGAGGAAGTGTGTAAACCTAACCATTGTGACTTTCACCTTCAGATGTGCTTCCAGTCACAGTTCTGATGTATTCTCATCTTCTGCACTGACTCCCTGCAGGGCCCGGCCCTGTCTGGCTGCCTACTGTATTTCTACCCAACTTAGCTGTCTATAATAGTAGATTCAGTAGATAGGCAAACAGGTTTTGAATCCAGTGTCTAATTCTACATGCCCTTAGACAATTCAACATTCCACTTTTTCATCTTCCTCTTCTTTAAAATGGGTAGTAGTGTGGAGTGACTGGAAACACATATCAATCACATGTGTAAGGGCTTAAGATAGTCCCCAGCACTTGGCAAATGCTCAAAACTAAACAGACACAGGACTTCCGGGAAGATGGCGACCGGGTAGGCAGCAGAGAGAGAACCTCCCAGAGGATTACCACCCAAACAATGAAATATAGCAATATGAAGACAGAAATAAGGACTTCCGGGAAGAAGACGACCAGCCGAGAGAGCGAGTGTGGAGGGAAGAATGGCTTCAGCTCCTGAACCCAACAGAGAACGCGCTACTGGGACAAACTACACCAAACCGGGCAGCGCTCCGGGATCCCGCTCAGAACCCCACCCCGCAGCCAGCGCTGTGCGAACTGGAGCAACAGCGACCAGCCGGCGGGATTTCTGAGTCGGGGAAAATCTCCATCCAGGGAAAAACATCTGAACGGCACTCCTGTCTGCACGATCACAGGGTGAGTTAAGTGCGCACTCTAACCTGTTTTTCCTGAATCGGGAAGAAGCTCAGCCCAGCGAGAGACATCAAAGCAGCTTCAAGGACTGCGGGATCTCCCGGGTGGGAAGACCTACTTAGGCGCCCCAACGGGTTTTGTGAGGGGGGAAGGAGCTCCACCCAGGGAGGAAATCCTGAGTGGCCTATCTGCAAGAATCCTGGGGTGGCGAGCTGTTTATTTGCCCCGGCCAGGTCTTGGGGTAGGGAGTAGAAGCGGAAATCTCAGCAGACAGCTTAAGGGACATTCTCCCAAAGAGAAGTAACCATTGGAGCAGCCTCTGCAGCAGACCTTTGCCTGCTGAACTG